>JAPMOQ010038378.1:184679-271597 GCA_026543055.1 Argiope trifasciata
ATATAAATTAGCGTTTCAATTTCTATCAGATTTCTTTGCTTTTTAGAACGAGTGAATTTTTAGTTTTGTTTATTTGGGATAATATAGAATTTTCATACCCATAATCTATTTAAAGAGTAACGCTTTGCCAATGGCAATCTTGAAAATTTCAATTCTGCTTGAGAGAATCGAAATTCTTAAATTGTCTTAAAACATTCTCAAATTTTGACTTTACTTACCAAATTAGTTGCTCCTGCTTCTGTAGGTTTCAATATTAAAAAAAAAAAATATTAAGTTCATTTAATTAAAACCTTAACCAAACGATTAAGCCGAGTAAAATTATTTCATTTGTAACCAGGATATTTTATCATTATCGCAGAAACTCCTTTGATCCAGAGTAGTATGCCTTTATTTTCGGAAGAAAAAAAAAAATTAAATCTGCAAAAAGCAGACAGGAATTCGCACTGTAAAGCAATTAGTTTAAATAACATACGATCTTTCAATTTCACTTAATGAAAAGAAAAAAATCCCTTTTTAAAATGTCTTATTTGACATACAGAGGAATATTTTAGAATCCCTCTCCCCATTCATTCACATTATATTGCATTTTTTAAAAATTAAAAAGTTTCTAATCAAATACCCAATAATCTAAAAATCCAAAAATTACTAACATCGTTTTATATAAAAGAATGCAACCACCCTATAATAAAAGTAGCTTGTTTTTCACTTAAAGGCAGTGTTTATTTAGTAGAGCAAAAGTATCATATTTGATGGACGTGTGGTAAACCTGATACCTCGGCGCAAACGAACGTCGCTGAAATTCTGGCAACCCCTAAAATTGGCTTTCTGATAATTCGTACGGGAAGAAAAAAGAATATAAATGGGAGAGTCGATAGTGTAACACAGAAACGGAAATTAAATGTTATTATAAGTGTCCGATATTGGATTGATTCGGCGAATAAAGCCACACAGGAATTTTCTATCAATTTCAAAAGTTGATTTTACGGTGAAATTTTTATTCACTTTAAATTCAGGACTACTCGAATGTTTTTTCGCCTCACATTAATACACATCATACTTTTGCAGAGGCGTAAATAAGGTGGTGCAAGCATGGCATGCACCCTGTACGCAGTTGCTAGAGGACGCTAGCCAAGGAATCAATTGTTGTATTTAAAAGAAAATTTTCTAATAAAATCTTATTTTAAAATTAAAGCAGTTAAGCAAAGGAAAGAAAAAGGTCAAAAAGCAATAGGTTTTTCTATTTGGGAATAAGGGCTTATTAAATTCTTTTGGTTGTTAGCCTGTAGCTTAGAACTTGAGATTATTTTATGCGATAAAGACAATAAATTAAAGCAAAACTGGTATGAGTGGGGTTTTTTTTGTATGAAAAGAGTAGTGCCTTTTGGATATATGTGATAAAAATACTTTTGCTTTTTGATTCTCGCGAAAGCAACAAACAATCACGTGCGTTTCGGAGATGAGGAATTTTTCAAAAGTTTGGTCAGTAAAACAGATTATTGGAAACTATGTTTCAAAAAATCGAATCAGGGAGGTTAGAAAGTATATTTACGATTGAGAGATATCTGTAGATAAAAATAATGATGAAAAGTATTCATAATAAAATTAATTTCTCCGCTTTCTAGTTTAGAATGTCAAAAGAAGACAAGGGAAGAAAAAAAAAAAACGCGACACAAAACTAGATTTAATAAATCGATGTAAATAAGCCCTAACGATCCATTTATTTTTATTCGCTAAAATCTCTGTTAATTAGAAAAAAATTCAACAGTATTTCGAACGATTTATCATTTGGGAATTTGATTAACGCTTCTGTAGGAGAAAAACCGTAAATAATTTTCATCAAAAGTAAAAGTTAAAAATGAAAGGAAAATTAAGAGCAATAAAAATATGTACGGTGACTTCAGATAGTGTTGATATGAAACATCAATCTGATATTTTTACCAATCATGTGCAATCTTGAATTTATATCTTTACTTTAAAATTATGTGAGGTAGTTTAAATGCGGGGAAAAAACCTTGCGATCTAATTCTTTTGAATATTAACGGATTTCAACAAAATCAAATTACTTTCGCATCGATAAAAACAAAGTATGCAACTTAAGCATTTCTAACACTTGAAAACTTCAACATTTTTCGAAAGGAATATATACTTTTTTTATACGTATATCAATATGCAATATTACACACCACAAATAAACGATTAGTTAATTTTCAATCACCTTTGAATCAGAATTTTAAGTTTGGGGGCAATTGCATTTCTTCTAACTTCGTGTAATAAGTTTTAACTTTGTCACAGAGTACAATTTATGTATTACTAGCTGGTACTCGGCGTGTTTCTGCGGAAGAAATAATTTTGGAAATATCGTTTGAAATTTAAAATAGCTGCTTTGATTAATTAGAAATAATAGAAAGAACGATATTTTTTCTTATCGATTATGAATATATTAATTGAAATTAAATGATATATAAAAGAAAAGTACAAATAATATTTATTCTATTTTTTTTCTTTATTATACAAGTGTTTTAGGGTAGACAATATTTTTTCTCATTCTTTAGCAAAAGTGAATAAATTTCTTGACTGCCCGACTCGTAAATATCTAACATACAATTTGCCATGTGTAAAACATGAATTTTTCACGTTCAATCCACACACTTGAAGTGATTGATCTTGAACCTTGTTAATTATGGAGAATGCAAGACAAATGGGGAACTGCAGTCGTTCGAAATTTAATGGCATGTCGGTGGGAATAATGGGAATGCATGGAATGAACACATCTTCTCCAAACGACTTTCTTCTCCAAACGACTTTAAGAATAGTTGCCTTGCTTCTTGTCGTATATTGATCTTTTGAATCGGATGCGCGTTATCAGGTAGCATATAAACATTCGATTTCTGGCGCAAGTTGGTCTTGAGATTCTGACGCACGTGCATTTGCAATTCGTAAACTGGTTGTGAAAAATCCAGATAGTTCTATTTCTCGGAATATTTAAAAAAATCGATATACACGGTGCTGCTTGTTAACCCTTTATTTACTGATGGTACGTAAAAGGACCATTTAAATCAAGCTTATATCTTTACTATATGACTATTTTTGATGATTGTAAAGAACATGGATAATTTAACCCAAATAACATGAAATTAATATAAGCTAAAAGTAGGGTTAAAATATTTAATTAATAATTAAATAATTAAGATATTTCTGTTAATTATATTTTTTTCTTGGGTTCCCTGGGAATATTCCGCAAGAAAACTAAACTACTGGTGCAAAAATTTAGTAGAAAAATTAATGGTAACATAATTCGGAAAATAAAGAATTAAATAACGATTTGTAATGTGAGCGAGAAAGTTTAATAGTTATTCAATAATTTTTATACGATTTCCTTTATTTTGAATTCTAATAAAACCTAGTTTTGTTTTAAATGTAAGAAATGATTGAGGTAAAAATCGAACACCTTGTATTTTGCAGTGCCACATTCGTTTTCTTTAATAGCAACTTTCTTCAATAAAAGTGAAAAGCAAACTAAGTTTTATCATTTATTCACATCGGTAATTTGCAAGGTAAGGTGCACAGTAATACATGTAGGAATTGGGTGGGACAGAATGCCCATCCAACCACATTTAGTTCAGTGTCTAGGGTCACTGAATGAAGAAAAAGAAGCTTTTGAATATGAAAAATTTATTTACAGTAAAGAAAAAGGAAAAGACATTTACAATCATGACAGGACTATTTACAATAGAGGAAAAAAAAGGAATTACTTATAGATGCCACCAAGAGTAGTTAATAATTGTTTCATGGCGAAACTACGTTACGTTTTTACAAGATGCATGATCGGAACGATACGACCATCTCTGGTCCCCGTCTGGCGAGCGAATGCGCAGTTCGCTTTTTCCCAAAATCTTATGTCACGCGTCTTGGATTTAACTTCAGCGATATTTTGTGATACCCATGGCGACATCTATTGCAACAAATTGGAAAACTATTTAACAGCAAAACTAAATATTTAACAGCAATGGTCGCTGATTAAATCTACATACATTTCTTGGATCTAAATGATATAACGGTTAAAAGTAAGACAACGTTTTCTTTTCAACTTTCTTTTCAGAAACAGTGTAATGTTCTTAATTACCATTTACAATTGTCATCATCGGGTCATTAGGATCAGTCTTTAGTGTAATAAAAACATATAAATTCATGCATTTTGGACACATTATTATTATATGACAGGAACAGAAACCTAAGAATACTGCAGTCTCTCTTCATAACAATAATAATCTTTATCAAATTAATATCTGATTTTTTAAAAAGAATTAGCCATATAATTTCATTCCATATTACCTTTCATGAATGAGATTGGCTTAATAATAACTATTTGACGTGAAGTATGAAATTAAATAAAAATGAAATTTCAATAAATATGCATAATTTGATTGAATATCAAAATGTAGGCATTAAGCAGAAAGCTTAATGTTACAAGCCTGAGGAGCACTCATTGACTAAAGCAAAATTCGTTTTGGCTGCTAATGATATTATACGGTTGCCGAGAGTTAGATAAAAGTAATACTCTTATATCCCGAAAGTAACTTCTTTTCAAGTAGCGTAAATGTCAGAGAAACATTAGTTCAGTAGAATATAAATTGATGCATTTGAAATGGGATCTATATTTTCTACTGCCAAATTAAGTTATTAGTTCATATTCTCTTTAGATCTTATATTTTCCCTTCGCGTGCCTGGTTGTTTAGGCATTTCTGTTTACATAAAGGCTCCTTCCCAACTTTTCCTGACAAAATTGGTAATGTAATTCAGAATAGTTTATTAGCATTCTAGGTATTATAACTTTAAAGGGAAAAAATTTGAAGACAACTGTGAAAAATTTTGGGGAATTAATAATGGTTCTGGGGCTCGTCTTCCCCTACTCACACAGAAATCCAGCATTTAATTGAAGGTAGAATAAATTAAAATGTGTGTCTCGATATTTTAAAGAAAAATTTAAAACAAAGCATGCTGAATCTTTCTCTGAGCAACAACTGGCTATTTTATCAGGACAATGATCTGAAACAAAGCTTGTTGAGTGCGTTCCTGATATAATTACCCTCACGTCATGAACACTCTTCCCCAAAGCTCTTATATAAATCCAATTCATTTTCGATAGAATTATCTTCAAAAAAAGTTCCGGAACAGGTCACTTCCTATAAAGATGAAAATACTTGTGCAAAATTAAGAAAATACTAAACCTAATTTTTATGAAAAATTCGAGCAATCGATGCCTAAACGTCTTGAAATGGTTATAAAAAAAACAAAGGCTTAGATACAAAATAATAAATCATTTGAAATATTAAATAGTTTTTAAAATCTTCTTATCCGACCGAGTTTGGCTTTTTTTTTATTTCTTGCCATAATTTCTGGTTAAAATGAATTAATAATTGCAATAAATGTACTACTGAAAATTCATTTAACTATGTTTCTTATTTTTAGTTCACAAATTTTGACTGTATTATTATCTTTTCTTTTATGTCCGAGTTTGGCCCGGAGCGACTGTACATAACTTCGAACGCACTTAATCGGTTAATATAGAAAAATTATACATTCTGGATTATATTTTAGTTTGTCCGTGAAAACAATTTCAGTGAAGTTGCAACTATACTTACCTTCGGATTACGTTACGAATGAGTCACTTAAAAATATTAAAGATTGCTCGAATTAAAAAAATTAAATAATGGTAATTCGATTCAAGATCATTCATTACCAAAATATCAGTGATTTATTTATAAAAAACTGAAATATATATTAACAAAAACTAATAAAAATAATCGTAAACCAAAACAGAAGAGAAATTTAGGAACAATATTTAATAAAATCAATAGATATTGTCGCTGTCTAACGTAAAGTTCAGATTAAATAAAAGGAAACTGATTGTCAGGTCTTGAAACATGTGCAGACAGGATTAGAACCTGCATACATTAGCAAATAAACATAAGATGTGCATTAAGTGCTCATTTACTGTTTGTAGCTGATAAGCATAAGTTAACTGTTTTGACAACTCCTATCGGGAGTAGGAAAAGAAATGAGTACAGGCAACTAGTTAGCATAAAAAAAATAGTTATTTATCAGCGTTCTATGTTGAAGGAACACTAGGGCATTTTGGGTGTATGTAATTTTGAATCGCAAAGTGACAGCGATACCCGAGTTCACCCCATTCCAAGTTTTTGCACCACTCCATAAGAAGAAATTTGAACCTGGCGAATTTAGCGGACACCACACCCGCTTACATGGAGATTCTTTTGTGGACTACGACTTCGAACCTCAAGCTTTCGGGTACCGAGGTCTAAATCCTAAACACCAGGCCACCATTGCCTGTTAGCACATGACAAAACACTTAAAGCTAAGACACATTTTTAGTAAAATCATGCAAGTTTAGAAGTACATAGTAATGCAAACAATCAGCGGACCAAGTCATCTTTTAAGAACGATCAAATATCTATCGCTAATGATGCACATTTTAATTTAATGATCCGTCAAAATGATTGCATCCTCTCGCTCCCCAATTAACTGAATCAAAAATCGGAGAGGAATAAAAACTGCACGAAAGTTAACTTTGGGAAGGAATGCAGATCCAAGTTAATCGTTGGTGTACACAGTTTTAACAAATGGATTGGTCAATATATGCTGATACGTATGATTCTCGTACTATTATAATATTAAGAATTCATGATATGAAGAATGCATATAACGGAAATATTGTTCGCAATGAATTGTCCCCTACACAAGGAAATGTGCACTCCTCAACAACAAGAATGAGTTAAAAAATAGGCCAACTACCACTCGATCAATTATTTTATTTTCTCAAAACTGCCGTCAATGGAAATGGCTCAAAAGGGCAGAAATATAGAAACTAAATAATAACCATAGATCATCAATATCTCAGGATTTTCCCATTAAGAATCCGCTTTTTTTATAAACAAATAATTCGGTCCGGTATGCCATTTTATACAGTCAGTCCCAAAATCAAGTATACCTGAACGTATAAATTATGTTTTTACTTAACAGGATAAATGTTGCTTTAAGGAAGGTGCGTTTTACTTTTATACCCGGGCTTATCCCCTACCAACATGTGAAGGAATTATATAGAAAAATTTATTTTTATAGAAAAAAATATAAATATATCAATTACATGAAAAAAAAGTAGCAAAAATGAGTACACATTTTTATTAATTTTGTTACAATAACCAAACTAACATTTCGCAGCAAAACCTTTTGCCTGGACCGTAGCTTATAATCACGTAGGCATGGATATGACCAGTTTTTGGATTGTTTGGACTAAAATTTTGGCCTACTTTTGACATCGTTGATGGTCAAGTTCATGGACATATTCCTCCAACCGAGATCATAATTTTTCTAAAATATTTAATTCACGATTGTTGGATATTGGGGTGACGTGTGTAGTTGTTGCTTGCAATGATGCAAGAAATATAACTTGATAACCCTCGCAGTGTGTGCTTTGGATTTTTGTATTGGTGAAATGGTATTGATATATAATTTGATGGTATATCTTGACAATTTAAAAAATAACTTACAGTCTATCCGTAAAGCCAACACAGAAAACAAGTTCTCCATTTTATGTCATACAACCCCTAGACGAAGACAGATTTACCCCTATTCTTGTCTTTATTATGTTTTCAAGAATTTCCTTCAACACTTTATATCGTCCATCACTTTCATATAAGACATAACTTGTTTTAATCAGAGAAAATAAGACAGTTCCAGAATTATTCTGGTTTTGAAATATGCTCTTTTGCCAAAAAGAACCTCTTTTCTGTTGGCACAATTCATGAGAGACTTCCATATTAGAGTTCGATCATGAAATCCTACATTATGAAGTAACAATTTCAGCTCAAAACTTTTTTTTTCCCAATTGCTAATGACATCGATGATGCAAGTTAAGGAGGACCAGAAAACAGTTTACATCTGAAAGAAAAGAAGTTTACAATTTCATAACAAGAGAAGAAAATAAAACAGATTAGTCTGTAGCGACTTTAAAGGACACCTCATCTGGTGCTCCAATTCAAATTATTATTTTTTAATTGCTGCAACAGAAAAACTGAAGATAGATTTGATTTACTACAGTCGTTATGGTAAATGATGGATTATTATTTAATTTGGATTAAATAAAGATTTCTTACATTATCTTAATTTGTAAATTTCTTGAAAAATATGAAATTTGAGGAACAAATAAAAGACCAATTCCAAATAATAATGTAATTCAGACTTAATTTTTTTAATATCTAGATAAAGAAAATACTTTTCAACATAAAAACTAAAAATTTATAATTTTTTTTATATTTTCATCTATTAATAGGATAGTGTTCATACTTTTATTTGCAATCCTTATGCCAAATAATATCTAAAATATTTAAATTATGATTGATGTTTAAACTTTATTTAAAAACTGATTAATATTAATTACTCGCACAACAAGACACTGATAATTAAATATTTATAAAAATTTAAGAGCAATAAAATAAATTTTTGGTGAGTTGCGATTTTAAAAATTTACTTTTAAAGAGAATTTTTTTTCTTTTAATATACTTAATACTCTGAGATAAATTGGTTAATTATAATTATTTTTGACAAGGAAGACAATTCTACTTCACATTAAAATCATCCAATTTAGAAAATATTTGGCAGATATTTCAAAATGACATTTAAAATTAATGTTTTTGACGAGTCGATCGATGTAAAGAAATACTTATAATATATTATCCCTAAATAAGTAAGCGTTTCAATGCGTTATCACTCGACATTGGACATTCTGAAGGATTTTTTAATAAATATTTTTAAAAACTATTAGACATAATTTTTTAGAATCCAATGTTCTAATACTTTAACTTCCCTTTCATGTAAAAACTTTATCACGCCACAATAGACTTTTTTCTCAAAATTGTAATAAATTTGAAAAACAATTTTTTTATTGATGAATTTGTGTACTATTTTCTTTTAATAAGAAAAATTTGAAATATATATCAGTTTTCAAACACATTTCAAAATATTTAATGATTTATTTAACATTATCAAAACATTATAACTCCCTAAATTATCACCAGAACTTACAAAAAAATAAAAAATTTTCCGCCGAGGTGAATTTCATTACAAGCAATCGAGTGAGCGGAAAACATTCATAAAGGTTATGGGAAAATTTAGTGATTACTTTTTTAATTAGATTAATTAAACAATTTCTCTTTAGATATATTTGTCTTTTACAGAATTTTGTAGGTTTTGATATTCCCATCATCAACAGTTTTGTGATTAAACATTCATGATATAGAGGTCTTTCTTCTTTTGGTTGAGGATTGTATCAAGTAACTGATAGGAATGTTTTAGAACCTCAAAACTAAATCTGAACACCCTGCTGCTTTAGAATTTTTTTTAAGTACTCTTTACGGCCCTTTCAACTATTTAAAAAAAGCACAATAAGAAACAAAATCCTCTTGCAAATAGTTAAAATAGCTGAGCGTAAGAATTTAGAGAAGTCTAAAATGGGATCGAAAATTAACCATAGCTTATTTAAAATAGAAATTTTAAACAATTGTGACAGAAAAAACGTATATTCACTTATTTAAGTAATTATACATATAACTAGTGCCATTCAATCAAAGCTTAATACAGAAAGAAGATGTTTCTTTTTTCTAAACCTCTTTATATTTTTTGCTACATATTTGCCACATGATTAAATACAAAAATTTCATTCATTAACAGAATATTCTTCCAAAAAATAAAGACTAAATTGATAAATATCGAGAGCTAAAATGTTAACACTTCTAGAAGTTAGTTTAAGGTTCTTTTTGATTTTTGAGTATACTCAATGAAATTAGGCAAAAGTCATAACAACTCTTGCGTATTAATTTTCATCCTTTGCCCTTTCGTTCCAGATATCATTCTAAACTGCATCATTATGGCTTTTCTTGATTTCGACAGATGAAAATTCTGACAAAGGTTGCAAAGCAGAGAAGTGGATTTTGAGAAGAACTAATACAATAAATTTTTATTTTCTCGAAGTAAAAAAATAAGCCTCAGCATTCTTGAACAATCACGCATTTAATTACTTTTCCGATTGAAAATTATTAATAAAATAAACATTGCTTCAACTTACTACCAAATTCCTTTATCACGTCAAGACGCAACTAAGCGTTATAATAATGCAAATAAATGAAACTTCCCATCGATTTTATTTTGCAATGCAAAATAAAATATACAAGCCCTAAAATAATAGCTTATTCTGTGCAGTTCGAAAAAACAATAAAAATAAGCTTGAAGTCATTTACCCTTCGAAAGCGGACAAAGATAAAATGTTTCCCTAGTGCGGTAGCGATTTCTACAGAACCGATAATTAAGAGGCCAACAGGGAACCCCAAACAACAGTGACTCATCGATGGTCGCTCATTGAGAAGGAAACTGAGCATGAGAGCTCGTTAACTATACAAGGATTACAAAGGAAGTGAAATTTGGTCAGTTCTGTCTCATTGCGCTACACACTTTTTATTATTTTGTATTAGTCTATCAAAGCCAACACCCAAAAAATATTTGCAAGTGGTACAGTTTGAAACCGATTTTCAAAAATTAAATGGAAGAATTCTTGTATCAATTCTAAGTATTGTCAGTAGGATTATTTAGATTGCGTAGAGACAAATTGCTGCAAAAAAATTAAGCACTTTTGTATATGCATGCGTACGTAAACCAGCATATTTTGTAAGCATTGGATATTTTCTCATGAAAATGTATATTTATAAAAATTTTAAGTTTATATTCTTTAAATTTTAATATTTAGTTTCGTTTTTGCATAAAGTATGGTAAAACAAATACCTTTTCGGCTTTTACCAATACAAAAATGATAAAAAAATGATATTATATAACTATAAAAATAATTAACTTTTATTAGATTAAAAATAAAAATCAGCGATCTTTTTCAACATTTTTTTAAATTAACAAATTATCAGTCCATTTGAGAAAAGATACATTTCTAAAATTGTTTATAATGATGTAGAAGCACAGTATGACAAAGACTTTAGAATTGAATTTTTATTTATCTAGCAACAAATAAGATCTGACAAGACTACATATATGTCTGTTCTCCAGTACTAACTCACCATATTTAGAAAACTAGAACATTTATTTCAAATCTTATAAAACTAAAAACTAAAGTACTCAAGGATGGTTACCATTTTAAGATTGGGAAATTTGCCATGAAATTGACGATAGAAAAACGCAATGCTCTAATTGAGTTTTTATAGATCAAATTGTTTTTTAACATCAAATAATAGATGCGTTCAGAAATGGTCAGACTATAAAAAATATCGCATCTTATTTCTGTTTCACTCTAGAGAATATGCAAGTAAATAGAAGAATATAAAAATTTCCATTACCATTTTATGATATACAATTACATATGAACGAGTAATATTTATGTTGGTTGCAGAAGTACGATTACAGTGAAATGAAGTTGATTTTCAAAAAACTAAATGTAACACTATTTCTGTAGTTAAAAAATTTCAGTCTCAGCACTAATAAATCTAATTGAACACACAACTATTCACCAAATTTACATAGTAAGTCTATTTTGTAGTTTCCCAATTCTATATCTCCGACAAAGAATCACAGCACTTGCTGAACTGTTAAGATACAGAGACGACGATAGCTCGAATCTCTGTTCAGCTGGAATCTTTGACAAAGGTTCTGCTGAACACCATCATCATCAGATGGACGAAATACAAGGTCACTCCGGATTTAGGGTTGCAGCATGTCTGAAGTTGCTGGAAAACTTGATTCGAGTTTGAAGGGGCGTCTCTAAATTCCAATTTAAATTTAAACCCATTTCTAGGAGCGAACACCAAAGTTCCTGCCAATATAAACTCTTACCGAGGCTAGCACCAACTTTTCCTCTCTTCACTTCAGCCGTGAGGCCGGAACAGCTGAGTGAAGAGGTTAGAGTCATGACAGGTATAATATTCTTTTGCAAGCAAATATTGATAAAAACGTTTAATTCTCAAAATGATTGAAATAACTTCTTTATCTGTTTCGCTATAGTTACATTCCATCTTTGTGAAAATGCAAACGCAAATATTAGAGTGCCCTAAAAGTTCCTTTCTCGTCACGCTATGAATGGTCTATCTGGCTCTGCTTGAGCAAACATGCAGGCTTATTATATCAGCCGTTTGTGTCATCGGTTTCAGTCGTCCCAGAGCTCTTTTACAATACGTTTCGTTTCAGGCACAATCTTCAATTTTTGTCCATTTGATGGGATTGGAAAGGCTTCATTTTCTACGAGCTCCTTTCTCAAGGTTAAACAACTTCTACGAAATACAGTCATCAGCTAGATCAATTAAAAGCTGCCAAGGCAGCAAAAAACGGCCAGAATTAATGAGCCGACAAGGCATTTTTCATCGTGACAGCGCGAAACCACATAGTTTTAGTCGTAAGAAAAAAAGATTTTACACTTTGATCGGGATGTTCTAGCGCATTCTGCATACTCTCTCCAGATTTCGCTCCATCTGATTATTACTCCTTTCTGTCCTTAAAAAATTCTCTTCGCGATAAGCGCTTTAAATCCAGTAGTGAAATAAATGCGTACTTCGAGGATTATTTCTTGTCTAAAACACAGCAATTTCGGAAGGAAGGCATATTGAGGCTTCCTGAGATGGAAGAATGTAATAGAGCAAACGGATTCTAATATAACAAAATACATAACATTTTAAACAGTAAATATTGGGCATTCATTTCATACAAGAAATAGAAACTGATGGTACACCCTAGTACAACAGGCATCTTCGCTCCATCATCATTCCAGCCCCAAGTGCATATAAAGAGAAGTAACCGTAGCAGTAGCCCATAATTTGGAATTATAAAAGAATAAAAAATACGATATTTCTTCTTTGGCTTTTGAGAAGCTCTAGAAAATTTATTATAATGCAGAACCCATTTGAATCCTACGATATAGCCGAGTTGTTTACAAGTATAGCATAATAGTTCACCTATTCTGGGAAACAGTGGAAAATCTAGATGCATTCAACACGGCACTAATTTTCTGTCTGATGCAGCTCATCTTCGTTAATTAAATGATTCCGTATTCAATTACAAATAAAAACTTTAATTTTAAGCTTTTTTTTAGATTAAAATGCAAATTATGATGTAACTTTTTTTTAATACTTCACTCAATTGTGCATAATGAATTTCTATTGTAGGACTTACAGTTTTGATAACCAAGTATACATCAGCTCAAGGGAAATTTTACTTTATAGTACATTGTCAAATACTAAAAGCAGTTTTAATACCAAACCATAGCCTTTCACAATGGTATTTGTGAAAGGTTATGGTTTGGTATTCAAACAGCTTATCCTTTGTTTTATTTAAAATTAAGAAACTCTATTTTAGTTCAACTTCCAAATACAAATAAACTTGAGTTAAGGGAATTTTAGGCCAGTATTTGGCATCTAATAGTTTTACAAAAATGTTCTCCATTCAAACTATGTTCTCTTAACAAATTCATAGAATACTATCGGCTTTTTATATCGAGCGCGATTGGCGTAGCCCAATTCCTTTTCTCTATGTGCAATAAAATATTCATATCGACAAGTTTCTTGATTTTGTTTTCAACACGATACTGGAGCGTATAAGTGATAGAACTTGCTTTAAAAAATTAAGGCTGATAATCTTCCTTAACATATAGTCTAGCTTTAAAACCTTTAATTTTACACATACCATCTTAAAAAATATCAGGATACTCAGATAAGGTATTCAAGATGATTGAGTTACAATTATTACCATTTAATCTTTTATTTACAGATCCTATTCCAATACATTTTATTTCTTTCCAGTCAAGATGGAAATCGCGTAGTCAATCAACACCAAAAAAAAAATCTATTTTCATATCACACAGATAATGTTTCTTTACTTTTACTGGTCTTTGTATTTTGCTTTTTCATGGAACATTCATATACTGGTTTAATCGTCTCATTTCCAAACGCTTTTAAAACAACATTACTATACTTAATTTCGGTTAAAAGGGATATTTTACGATATCATTTCGATGGTGCTTCAGCTTTTAGTTTTTTTTTTTTTTTTTTTTTTTTTTTAGTTTACTTATATTAACGTCTCGTTAAGCAACACTAGGGCTATTTTGGGGCTGATTTCGTAATTTTGAACTGCGATCAGCTGACAAGGACAATACCTGAGCTAGCACCCTCCTCTCCACACTACACCGCACCGCACCGCACTAACGGGAAGACATTTGGCCTAATGGATTTAAACTGCAACAGACCCCCCCCCTCTTTACACGATGGTTCTTCGGTGCAATCGGATCTCGAACCTGCAATCTTCCGGTTCTGAAGCCAGAAATCTTACTACCAATTCCACCACGGTCCCCATTCCGCTGATGCATGCATTCGAATAATCGAATGCATACCAGCATCCAATTTTATTTTTACAGGCTTATCATTAATGAAAACGTTATTTTATTTTTACTTTCTTCGATATCAACTGCATAAATTTCACTTTCGTCAGTTATTTGACTCAAGTATTTCTTTATTTTAGTTTTATAATTAAATCCAGTGCGTTCCCTTAAGTTAACACTTTATACAAGTTTTATTTTTTTATTTAGACAAGCATTAGCAAAATGCAAATTACTATTGCACGTCTACTTTTAAATACTTATGTTTACCCCATTTGTTATTTTGTTAAGATTCCAAATGACTTAAATTTCCACGAAAATCTTTTGTAGATTTCTGATGTTATAATTTATGTACAACTTTAGAACCACTTCCATGCGATTCATCAACATCTCTTGCAGATGTTTCTATTGTGATAACGATGTTCACAGCTTTTTGTCAATTTCAGTTCCGATAATTTCTTCCGAATGGCTCCGCATTGTATACCACAAAGAAACCTATTAGGAAGATGAACAATGAGAAACTGTCCACAATCGCAAGTTGTGGATAATTTCTTCAACTGAGCGCAAAACCTCGACACCCTTTCTCCTTCGCCTTGCCTTCGAAATTTTTCCGAAATCACGGTTTTGTGTTGAAATGATTTTCTAATACAGCAAGCAAGTCCTTTGGTTTATCAGGTTCAATCGGATTCTTTAAAAAAGCATAGATTTTCTTTTCCTCTAGAATGTCGTTTCAGTTGCCATAAACAATGCCAGGGAATCTAAATACGAGTTAAATTTTTCTATCTCATCGCTAAATGGTTCCATCCTCGCAGCGTGTGTTATATTCCAAAGGCAAGGGAAGTAAATAGAAAAACATGATAATTTGCATTATATTTTATTATATACATTTACAGAAGAACGAATAGAATTTATACTCGTTGCAGAAACACGATTACAGTTAAATGAAATTAGTTTGCATAGAACGAAATATAACAACTTTTGAAGTTTTTAAAGGGTTTTTTCGAATGCTCCATATTCCTAAAATTCAATTTAAAAAAATCTACTTTTTAACCTATGTGGAAGAACAAACAAAATTTTCTTGCCATGGAGTTTTTAACACATGATTATACATTTTAAGAAGAAATCAAGATTTAACAAATTCTTAATTTTCATAAAAATCAAAAACTGTTAAAAGCAAAAAGGCAGTAATATATAAAAAAAATTTTTTTTAAGCCATTGCGAGAGAGTTTATCGCGTTGCTTCAAAATCTAACACTTAATCAAGGGAAGAATTTAAATTAAGTTTAAAGTTTAGAAGTTTAAATTAAAGCAAACGAAACATTTTTATCGCAAAATCAACAGCAGTAAAATCACGTGATTCAACGATTCCATAAAGTAATATTGTTTTGAATTTCATTACAATAAAAATAATTGCCACAAATTGTGTCCAAAACTTGTTTCTCAAAAATCACTAAAATTAGAAAAAAAAAAAAAAAAAAAAATGAACTATTCAAACAGGATATTGACCGGCTACTTTTTTCGATCTTTAAGACAAGGTAAAAATTTTATGCTATATGCTTTAATGTTATGGAGCGATATGTTAAAATTCTAATTTTTCAATTAATCTTCTAATTAAAATTTTTTAAATCCTTTCTCAATGGGTTTCTAATAACTTATAAGCATTTTTTTTTGCCCAATTTATAAATAACTACAATTTTATATGCAGTGCATTGTTCTGTCAACCAGAACAAACCTTTACCCAAACCAGTATAGAAAGATTTTATTTGGAAATAAATTCTATAAGCGTTACAAAAAAAGTGGACTTAAAAAAAAAGACTAAATAATAAATTAATAATAATTTTTTTAAATATAAACTAAAATTTTTGGAGATTAGCCGAAGAAATAATAACTTCCAAACGTACGGGGATATAAATTTAAAAAAAGTCACACTGCGAAAGAAATCAATCATTGAAAAATTTTAACTTTAAATTTAAATATCATCATACTGGATTTGACACAATTGATTAATGTAATTACATAAGTTAAAATTCAATTCAATATAGTAGTACAATAAAATTCCTTTAATTAGTCTCTCTAGGGTTTAATCGAAAACGAAATATTAACGAACTCGATTATTGAATGAGTAACACATTAGATAAGATTCGCTCTAAGTGTACTCCGATGTCCGATGTACCTGTTTTTCATATCTTGCTCTATTTTTATTTTCCGTTGATAGGACCAATCAGTTTATTCTTCCTTGACAGCATATAAAGGATTAAACAAGCATTTATCATAACTAAAATTTTTCACCAACAAAAACAATAAACTGGAATTCGAATGTGTGTCGAGTCGCAACACGAAGGACATAGATTGTATTTTGTACTGCCTCTTTGGGATAACCATTCCAGTATTTCAATAAACGGCGGTGCTGCATATTGAAGAAAAAAGGAGCGGAAATAAATCATTAAGCGCTGTCTTAATATACTATGGTGGCAACCCTGAATCTATTTCACTGTTTATTCCTTCTCCGAATTTTTTCCCTTATCTTCTTTATTGATACATTCGATAAGCAAACTCTTATGATTATTCTTTCGATTTGCAGGCCGCCTACTGCAACCAACTTGTTCGTCTAGAATATTTTTGATGCCTACCCCAACCAACTAGTTCGTCCAGAATATTTTTGATATTCTTAAACTACTAAAATGGATTCAATACTTGAATCCTTTTCAACATATTGACAAGCACACAACTACATATATCATTTATCAGTAAATATTTGCAGATCAAAGTCGAAAGTACCATCAGTTCAAATCTATTTTTACAGATAGTTCTAGAGGTTTCGATAATATTTCTTACACTTCCATTATTTTAAATTTGACAATAGCTAATAGAATTCCTTTTGCTCCACTTTTACAATAGAAGTAACTGCTATTAAAAGTTTGATCACTTTAAGATTTTCTCAAGATAACATAATACATGCAAAATCATTCAGTGCTCTGGAACACTTTAATCTCTAAATGCTCACAATTATTTTTTGCTTTTTAATATTTTAGACTTGTATGACAAGTTTACCTTGCAGAGTTCAAATTATTTTATTTTGGGTCCTGTACATATAAAGAAATTTAGAAAATGAAAAGGCTGACATTTCAGCTAGATTAGAAACAAGAAATATATACGTCACATTTTACATCTTCAATAGCAAACCGATTGGCATTCACAGATTCGAAATAAGTTTTTTTAATTAAGCCTACAACAGATCTCTGACCCACATTATCTAGCAAATAATTGGACAACATTTTAACTAGGTTGGGGGTTGTTCATACTCTATTCACTCACCAGCATCTGCTAATGGTGAAACCAGTAACCTTTTTATTAAATTTGTAAATGTTTTATGTCTGTTTTACACATCCTTGTAGAATATCCACGATTTTCTTCACTAACTTTTTTGTAGATATCTCATCCTGAGTTGGCCGAGCTGCTTTACAAAACTCATCATATTAACCTTTTTAGATTTTAAAAATATATAGGTTTTTATAACCATATATAAACATTGACCAAGCGTTTTAATCCTTCTTTGCAAGATGGAACTTTCCATCATTACATTTAGTAAACAAAAAATTGTACTGAAAACAAGTCTATTGCATATTGGTTGTAGCTGGCAACTTCTTTCGAGATTATTGCTTAATAAGGAGCGTAGATGTTGAAAATAAAATGTCACAATCATTATAGCGGGTTTGAACTTGTTCCGCTGTTTCTTGTGATTGGAAGAAACTTGCGGTTTCTTGAATATATTTTTTATAACTAAGGAGATTTTTTTGGCTAATAACAGCAATAATGAGTGGAGAAATTTAGAAGAGAGGAACATAGAAAATTTTGCATCTGAGCTTAACGTATAAGTTTGCATGCTGAATATTTTCCTCGTGCTGTTTTTTAAAATTATATTATATACTAATACTAGGATTTTTTTTAAATATTTTTTCTCTGATCTAGAGCATAAATTATGTCACCCTGATTTATTTCACAAAGAAGGGTTCATATTGTGCCATATCTCACATCATCGTTTCGGAATTTTTCACAACTATATTTTAGTCGTTTGGATACTTGTCTATAATTCGTAGACATCCCATGTAGCGATTTTATTATAAACGGGTACGAATATTTCAATACCATAAGTATCGCTCTGTTTAGCCGAAAATGGTTTTGGACCATAAACAAATTCGAATCATTGTGATTTACAAATTCAATTTTTTTCTCAAAGAACAACACCCAATTTGGAATGCATGTACAAATTCAACAGGTTAAAACAATTCGAATTCATATAGCATTTCATAATTTAGAATACACAACTGATGAGTTGCAAACAATTGAAACGTTAAATTCTTAATGCTAAATGAAAATTCTCGTTTTTCATTACACTTTGAAATATATTATGAATATTTCTCAACAGTCAATACTTAACATTAAAATAAATTTTAGAAACCAAAGTTAAGCATACTTAAAAATTTTAAATCTTTAAATAGAAAAAAAATTATGTTAACTGAAGAAACAAGACCCAAAACTTCATTACTCAAAAACTGATCTTTTTCCGCCATAGTTTTTAAGATATAAAGTAAAAACCAAATGCATCCAGAACATGATTTGGGTATTTTTTAAAGGGATGGGGGGAACTGCATATCAAATGCATTGAAGAATTCTCCAGCATGTACAAAAGATCACTAGTATGGAATGGAATACAAAGCACGTCTTCCAACTTTTCTTTACATTAAGATTATATTATACATTTCTCATTGAAATAAATGAATATGATGAGAACGTAAAATACGTGACAGATTCTACTTCGCTGATATTTCAAGGGAACAATGCAAATGGGCCTAATCTGGACAAATAGAGACATTTACAGATGTAGAAATGTTTAGCTAGATCTTTCATGTGAAAAGCACAGATGAAAGAGGTTGTGCTATTTATTTATATATTGTTAAATGCATTAATGGGTAAAAATTATTGAATAAAATATTAGTGAGGATATAAATGAATAGCTGCGTCTTCAATGGGATTCATTCTTTAAAAAAAAAGCACATAAGAACATAAGAAACATCCATGCATTTTATTGGGTTTTTCCTCACGTAAGAAAAACCCAATAAAATGCATTAAGTTTTTCTATTATTTCTTATGCTAAGTTTATAAGAAATTGCGCCATTAAGAATTAAATGATGAAATATAACTCCAACTTAAAGTAAATAATGTAAAAATTAAAAGGTTTATCAAGCATTTATTTCAGCGATGAAGTATTTTTTACGAATATTATTGATATTGTTAATGAGTAAAAAGCAACACGATTAGATGGATTTTTAGCGATTAAGTTGCTATATGAACATCCAGCCTTGAAGCGACTTCGAAAAAGAATTCAGTGACAAATGGTACTTACAAGGGGTCTAACGGTTAAAAATTGAGTTTCAAAATTTATCAGCCTTGCGAGATGATCGAAAGTTCAAATCCACATGTTCACATTAATGGGGGGGGGGGGGGAAGACGAACCTGGACATTTATTTACAGAACTTGAGGGGGAAAAACCTGCGCCGATCAGAAACAAGATTTTACGGCCCGGTAGGGACGACAGTCGAAAAATTGCATTTATGCCGTTCATATATATGAATGAAATGGCAGACATTAATTTAGAAATGTATCGCGACTTATACAATGAACAGCGAAGATCTAACGTTTTCTGATACAGCTAAAAAAAAAAAAAAGATTGTCATAGTAAGCATTTTGAAGTGCATATTTACGAAATGAATAACTGTCCTGATAACCTCCCATTAAAATCCAGGAATGTGCTGAAAGCGGACATACCAGGGAATCTCAAAAATGTTTAAAGAAATAATGATGCTCATTCAAAAGAATTTTCTTAATTTAAGAGAACAGTTTTTCCTCGTCATTCATGTACATCGCTTTGAATTTGAAGTGTAGTTTCATTTTAAAAATGAGTTAAATCAACACAAATATGGTTAATCTGTTCTTAATGCGACATATATTTCCATAATTTCTAACTGATGAGAACTGTTATTTCTAACTGAAAACTGATGTGGGGTCAGTTCCAAGATTTAATGATTGAAAATTCTCGCCAAATTATCATCAAAAAATCATAGCAACACGCACACACATACACACACAAAATTAAAATCGAAATATGTTGCATCATTAAAGTTGAATTACAAAGTTTAGAAAAGAGTGAAAATTACACCGAAAACATGAACTTATATAATAAAAAGACGTTAAAAAATAAATTATATACTTTGGATTGTATGAGTATACACACATATACAAACGCAACAAGTTATATAAAAAAATTAACTCAATTCCTACTTACGGCAATAAAGAACATTTTTCATTTTTTTAACTTTTTATTAAATAATTATCAAAAAAATTAGGTATAAAAAATAAGCATAAAAAATAATTGATTTTCGCAAGAATTGAACTCGAATTCTTCATCTTACGCGAAAAATACTGGAATGTTTGCATTTTACCGATTGAGCTACTGCCTTGTTGATTTCATTTTTCATTACAAACTGCTAAAACTCTATTTAAAGTGTTAAAAATTAAATCATATTTTAAAAAATTGTATTAACATCAAGTGTCATCAATTACAGAAGTCTTAAAAATGCATTTGAAGTTGAGTGGATGAATAAAATGTATTTTATTAACGATTGAAAATTTGAACAAGATATATAAATAAATATAGGGAGAGTGTGAACTAATAGCAGGAATTGAAAAAAGAAGCAATTTTATTTTAGTTTAAACAGTTTTAATAAAATGCAAATTTAAAGCAAATGTAATTAATTACATTTACAAACAACAGGAGTTTTCTTTTACTTATGTTAAAATAAATATCCTTCGTATAAAACAGATTGAATGAAACAACTTTTAGTGCGTAATACTTTTATTATGTAGCAAAAATTAAAGACATTACCCTATAGAAGTAACATTTAATAAATTTGTCTTGAAAGTTTTCAAAGAAAATTCCAAAAATAAAAATACTTAACCTTTTTTAGAAATCGTATAGAGTACCGTCTCTGATAATTTTCATGTATTCCATCGAAATTTCAAAAAAAAAAAAAAAAAGTGACAATCTACATGTTGTATCTTTTTTAACTTTTTATTGATATCAATAATAAAGCGTAGTTTAATTGAATCGATTAGGCAAAAAGGATTTCGCCTTTTTCCACCGAAATGTCTGAAAATGAGTTCTTGGGATTTACAAAACTGGCAGTTGCAATTAAACAATAAATTACACTAACAGGTGTTTTTTAATGCAAAATAAGAATAAATAAGTTCATGGGAGGTACTAGCTAAGGTTTATTAAATATAATTTTATTTAGTATACCGAAGATTCTTCAGGTGTCATAACAACAGTTCTTTGTTCATGAATACAGTTATGGAAAATTCTACGACTTATTGTTATCGTTTGCGGGGGAAATGCTAACTTGCATTATGATTATAAAAACAGAATGTTCCAATCAATTTTCCATCCACTTCGTTGTGCTAAAGTTTTGATTTTATACACTTTTGCAAATTGATATCGTTTTAATTTTTTCGGCTTAATTATCTACTAATCCAGTTGTTTACTAATATTTAATTTCGCACAAGTTGTCCCATTTTTAAAGTATTTAAAAAAACTGTTATATATTAATTTATACGATATTAATTTATAAAAACTAAAAAGTGGAAAATAATGCCTTTAATAATTATAAATTTCGAGTCTTTTGAAGAATTTTGTTAGAGAAAAACGTTAATGAAGAGGAAAAATCAATTCAAAATATTTACGATATGAAAGAATCGGAGTATCTATTTGTAGAAACAGGACTCATTTTGTAGGACTTGATTAATAAAACTAACACCATGCCTTTTTCAAAATCTTTAATGCTGAGTTTTTAAGGTAGAATTTCAATTTATCACTTTGGTTTAATTGAAATTTTTTTTTATATATTTTTTATATTTTTTTAAATTTTTTTTTATATTTTCTTCATCCTCCACATTTTGAAATTTAGGATAAACATGCATTCTATAAAAATAATATTCTTGTTTACTTTCTAGCTAAAGAAAGGAATCGAAAACACAGAGGTTATACCTAATAAATTATTTAATAGTAATGAATTATGACGATTTAATAAGAGTAACTAATTTAATCTATTCAAATTTATTTTGTTATTATCTTTCAAATATAATTTTGCAAATGCATTAGAAATTTTGGCTGACATCTATACTATTGTCAATAGAAATTATTGGGCTTTTATTATTATAATTATTAATTCTATTCTAAATCGGAACAAAAATATTTAGAACTTTAGTTTTCTTCCTGAAATAAGCCCGAGATTTAACATGATCAATGAATATTAATTAATAATAATTGAATAGGAAATACTCTCTGCTTAATATAAACACTGAGTTAAACACTAATAATGTAAAACACTAGAAATTCATTGAAAAAATTTACTTGAACTGTAGAAAAAAGTTTGCATTGTTTTCTTTCGAAATGACCTATAAAAAATTATAAACAAAAACTAAATGAAGGAAAATGATATGGCGGTCATGTTCTATTATAAAAGGAAAGAATGCAAAATAATTTAGAATAAAAGAGAGAAAACGAATGAAATAAATTCGCCTAAAGAATAAACGCATTTAAGATGCTAACTTCCTGTTTACATATCAGTGAGCAAATTACATTTTCATTTCATTCCATTCCGCAAGAACCGGAAACTCCCATCGATATTGTATTGTAGGTAAACAATTGTGTCTCTTTCAGAAAAACGAAAAGACTAAAAATTTAGTAAACATGAAAGCTTAACAACCTTTCAATATTAAAAAGAAAAACTACATGCGAAATAATCTCATTAAAAAATTGAAATTTTGGTCGTGCCACAAAGCTAAAATCATACTAACGAAAAGAAAGTTTTATTACCCATTTCTTGTAATGTGCAATGACAGTACGCTAATGCTAAACAGAAAAATCAGACTTTAAAATGTTTATAATCAAAGAAATTAGAAAAATAATCATACTTATTATAATAATCGGTGCTTTCAAAAGCAATGATTCTGTGTAAAATCAATTCCTATCCATCAAAACTAAATTCAACTCAGTGCAGAACACACCGATTGATTAGTTTCTCCTTTCATTTCTTTTATTCCCTATATCCTCATCTATTTTCACCAAATAAATAATTAAATCCCGCCCACATAATGGATTAAGATATAGAATCTATGAGTGCCAATACTATATATCAGCAAAAAAGGGGGCAAAAAAAAATCTTAAAACGTGAAAACAAAATGAAGTCAACTGGATAACTCTTTGTAATTACTCTTATCCTTAGATGTCAATTTTTGTGAATTTAAAACAAAAGTTTAAAAATCGGAACAAACTAAAACCGTTTCTGTAATCTAAAAATAAAACTTCAGATTAAAACAGATTTAAATTTATACGTACAACAGATTGCGCGTTTATACCGAAGTCGTATACATGCGCTAATGATAAATGGCATTTCGAAAATAATTTTGTCGTCGACAGATTTGGTAACACAAATATTTCCCCCAACAGTAGGTAAGGAAGGCCTCGTATATCCCTCATCGACATATTTGCAGTTATTTTGAAAGTGGAGCAAGCACATTTTTGAAAAAAATGAGGATAATGGTAGTTATAGATAAAACTTATGATCTTTTTACGTGTAAAAAAATAATAAAAACCAGTTTGGATTTCAGTATTTAGAAGATGCAAGTTTAACTTAAGAAGATGCTCTTAACAGTATTGAAAATCTGTTTATTTTGAAAGTGATGCATGTTAAATTAATATTCTATTTGACCGAATACATTAAAGGAAAATTTAGCTCCGGTTGCTGTATGATGAAGCAACTGTGGCCGTTTGAAATCATGTCTGAAATCTTGGATGTTTCTCTATTTTTGATATTGAAAATTGGAGATTGTACAGTATTTCATAAATAATAAGGAGTATGTCTTAATTTTGTGTTTCGATAATATGTTTACTTCCATCACCAATTGTTCAGTCCAGTGGTAATGAAATAAATAACATTAATCGCAAATTTTTACCGTCACAACATTCATTTCTACCAAACGATCGTGATTTTAGAGTGGAACTATCCAGTAACTATTTAATCCAGTAACCATCTCTTTACATATTCCCCAGGATTACTATTAAGTAATACGAAATTGTCGAAAACATAGTACATTTTTAGTACATGAAATGAAACGCGGGAATTTATTTTCAACCCAAACTCTGAAGAAAACTGTTTTAAAAAGAAAGAAAAAGCCGATGGAGAAACCGCGAAATAGTTAATTATATGCTGGATCAGATTTACAAGGGATGCACCATACAAAATGTATAACAAAACTTCGATAGAACGAGATTCTGAATTTAAAATTATTGATTTGTCAGCACAACGAGAAAGGCCAAGTAATTTCAGAAATATAAAATTATCTGTTATGTATGAAAAAAGATTTATTGTATCTGAAAAATACAAGGACATGATGATTTTATTATTCCACATTCCTCCCATTCATCATAAATATTTTAAAAAGTTAAATCCTGAATAAAATTCAATTTAATTGTACCTGTGTATAAAATGAAAATGTTTAAGCTTTATTAAGAATATCCATGAAATTAACTGCTTTTTGTTATATTTTCTAAAAAATATTCTTTGTTTTGTTTTACTTTTTATCAAATGATTAAATATTCATAAATATTTGAGTAGCATTGTTCTCATTGTTAATAAAAGGCTGATGCAATTGAAATATTTCCCAATTAAATAAACGCTTACAATAATTCATTAATTTTGAAAATGAGGCAAATCCATTTAGTTATAATAACTATTATTTTTTTAGTCAGCACAGTAAACACTATTGGATTATAAACTTATATTTTTGTATTTTGTGGTTCCAGATAATGTATCTGTCAACACTTATTAATATTTTTTAATTTATCGAAACGCTAGCCTTTAGATATCTTGCAATAAAAAAAAAATGAGCTTGCCCCATTTTCAAAATAAACGGCTCATATGTCGTAAATAAAAGATGCTGTGCTCTTTCGATGCTGGAAGTATATCCTTAAACTCATAGTCACAGGAACAAATAAGATTTTATTTTAGTTATTTCAGCAAATTAATCCTACGATCATCTACTGAGGGCAAAAAAATGTTTATAACTCTCACATTTCAACATTTATGAATCCATCATTCCATTTGTAAAATAATATTTTTATTCTCTTTATCATTAATAACCATATGTGTGAGGTCGCAAGTGTTAGAGCTCTACATGCTGGACCGTTTGACCTAGAGTTACCAAAATTGGCACTACAAACTTTGTTGATGGAAATGTGTACCTCGGGATGATTTTTAAAATTTTTAAACTATAACTTAAATTAAAAACTAAACAACATTTTAAAATTCTTTCACGATACCTCTTTGAAATATTACAAAACAAAAATAAATATTACATTTATATTATCTTAAAATTCCAATATATATATTAATGATACCCAATTTTTACCGTTTGAGTATTTTTTTTCTCCTTTCTATAATCATTTAAAAAAAAAATTAAAAACGTATATCCCAACAAGAATGTAATCAGAAATCTAAAGAATTTTGGAAGAATATCAAAATATTTGGAAAAAAGTGGCAAGTAAAGAGGCAAATATTTTTTCGTTTTCGTTACCAGCGCAGAATTACTATCCTATTCTCAATTGACAAGGCCGATTTCAGGAAAGTAAGCGACTAATCTAATACTGGGAGGAATCTGTAAATGATTTTTATTTTCATTTAAAATTGACATGAAGCATAACAAATATTAAAACAGGTTAAATCGGGAACATGCAAAATACTTTAAGAGTTGGAGAATTTTTAAAACATAGAACGTCAAAAAAATGACTTGGAAAATTATCTCAATTTAAAATGTAATTTTATAATAGATAATGTCTCGCTGAGGTAATATTCAAATGTTATCTTCCTTCGGGCAAAACAAATTGCAATTAACATTAAGTACGAATTCAATGCTAATGTACGAATATAAAATTTAAACATAATAGTTTAAAATTTGCCAATTTTTTTTCTTTTGACATCATTTGTTTACAAATGAACAAATAGCTTTGAAGATAAAAATACTTATCGAAGTGATTCAAGGCAGACATATAATACTGAAACTGTAGCTCAATAATAAAAGTATGCCTTTCACTAAAATAAATAACCCAAATCTAAACTTTTATCGATTCAATCGATGTATCAAATTCTTTATCACTTAAGTACTTTACTAATGGAATCCGATTTCTTTTAGGCATCCAGCTCTCTACAAACCAATATTTCTCGTTTAGAGTTGAAATCATGGATAGATGAACACTTCTTTAAAACAACGTTCATTTAATAAGTGGATACTCATTATTTTTAAATGGGAAAATGCCCCATAATAACAGTGCATTTATAAAAGATTAACATCAGCTGCAGAAATTATTAAATTGATATTATATACTGTATTTAATGCATGCATAAAAAAGCTTTATAAGTATTTGCCAATAATCTGTTTCCACATTTACCAAGCAATTATTAGTAAAAGTTTCAGCAAAATGTTTTCGATTGGATATATTTTATAATAGTACCAGAGAAAATATGAAGTTTGATAAATATTTAATGAAATATCAAAAAGCTATAATATCAGAATAAAAACAAAACTTCTGAGGATTTGTACTAAGTGAAAAGAAATCCTGATTCTTAAAATTAATTTCAACTTTTAATAGTTTCTCTTCTAACAGCAGACATAAAAGGTATTCGTTGTTTTGAGAACGTGAAAAGAGCTTAATCATCAAAACAAGCTTAATTATTGATTAGATAAACGTGCAAACAGCAGAAAAATGGGCTTGCAATTCATATCTTCCGGAAAACATAAAGAGGAAAAGACATTCGCAGCCAGACTGCCGGGTGATTATTCACATGCCTCGTTACTTCCGCCTTAAAGACATCCTCACACTTATACGAAATTCGCTCAAATTAGGAGTTTTGCCATATGAAGTGAAATAACACTTTCCAACAGTTAAACTAAAAAAAAAAAAAAAAATTGAAAAACTATAAAGTTTTTTTCCAAAACCATACAGAAGAAAACTTTTAAAGGAAGCAAAATGTAAACCTACTTTTTGATGTTCAAGACAAGGAAAAATATTTCATGCGAAATTTAAAAAAATACTTAAAGAGTTGGAAAAGATTACTGCAATAATGATTACAGTACATAACATAGTTACAGTAACTGTAATTACGTAATAACAGTACCGTAACTAAGAAATTAATAATTGGGTGCGTTAGAATTCTCCGAAATATTCACTTCTTTAAATAGAAATTTAGTAACCATTAAAAACAAATTAGAAATAGTGATTTTTAAGCTATCATTTTATTCAATCATACTGAACCAATGATGATAAATTAGTATTGCAAATCAGGAATACATTAAAAAATTTTGGAAACTGCTTAACAGTTTTAAATACAAAAAATGCTATAAGAATTCAATGAAGATGAAGCATGTTTTTTAATGAACAGTCATTTGAGAAGAACACTAATGCAAGAATAGAGTAAATTAATCAGCAATGTAAATTACCTTTTAAAATCAGTAGCTCTATTACACAAAATTCCATTTTCTTTGTAGATTAATATATTTATTTTCAATGCCTCAAGATTCATGAACGATTGAATCGAAGAATAACTTTAATATTTTACCACTGGAATCCAAATAGTTACAACAATTTTTTTACTATTATATTGTCAACTTCAAATCCATTTTTTTACATCAAAGTTCATACAAATTAGAACGGTAATTTCAGTCTAGGACGTTCTGAAAAGAGTAAATAACACGGATGCAGGGGGAAAAAGTAAAAATACTGGACATAAATAGAAACAAATAACTGAAATAAGAAACGAAAGAATCAGAAGAATTTTACTACGCATTTTACTTTCTCCTTCAACTTGCATCATGCATATTGATCATATTACAATGACTGCTATATTTTACTTCATCCCAATTTTTACTAGCAGAATTTATTAAAAGCTTGTTATCTTCAAATCTAGATAACATGTTTTGAATACGATATCTGCCGAAAAAAATTCAGGATACATAGTTAAGAATAAATAGTTTGCAATAAATCGGATGCTTCTCGATGTTTTCTTTTAATGCTACTTTTTCTACGTACTCAAGTCAGGGTGTATGCGAGCGCCTGTTGAAACTTCAGTATTTTGAAGGAGCGCACGAAAATTGTCGAAACTAACTACCATAAAGCAATCAATATGGTCTCCTAATTCTATGTTTAATCGGACAGATGTCGGACGATTAAAAACATCATGAAGGCGGCTTACCTTGTTGAAATGATTTCTATTTTGCTGCTTAAAAATAATCCATACGCTGCGATTAAACGGAAAGCTCGCAGGCGTCTCAATGGTATTTCTTTTACGCGATTATAGGAGCTTTTCTGCCACTTACAATAAATAGATGCTGATTTGGCAGCAAGATGCAAGAAGATGAAAGCCATGAATTTAGCATAGGTTGTATTTTCCGATAGCATTTCTTTCGATCATACTAAGAATTTTAGAAATTGTAAGGCATACATAAACCTTTCTTATACAAACATTAGCTTGAGGATGAAAAGACGATCATCTCTAAAATGTGTAGGATAAAAATATTTCATGTAAAATACAATCATACACAAACTTATCTCAAACATTCTTTAAATATAAATGAAACAACAGGTGAACTCTGCAATTTAAAAACTGAAGAAAGCTTAGAAGTTAGTAATGTTTTTAAAAAAATGATAAAAAATTCAACACTGCAAAAGTGGTAACTTGCATGCCAATTTATAAAACGTTTTGAGGTATCTAGTATTTTTATTCAACGTGAATGGTAACACTGAAGATAAATTTTTCTATTTACGGATACATACTTCATGAAAAATTAACTATTTAATTCCCTCTTACCTAACATTCGTAAACTTTTTTTTTTTTTTGCTTCGTAGTACTTATGACGAAAATCTCTTCAGTACCATGAGTTTATAAAACTCCTTTAGCAACTCTTTGGAACAAACGAAGTATTACTAAAATATCAAAATTAAAAATATGTACTAGAACATTCAAATTAATATTTTTATCAAAAAATTGTCTTCAAATCAAATTTTAAATGAAAAAGAATTGAAGAATATCAGACTGAAAGTGGGCGACAAGTTTTTCATGGATTAACAGTAATACCAAAGTATTCTGGACAGGTTTTTTTGCAAAATACATAATAAACTGTTAGGACATCTTCATTGATGCCTTGCTTGTACTTTACAGTATTTTATGAAGGAAATTTGTGTTTTATATCGCAAAAGCCATATTTTGTTACGCTGCGCCACACTCATGGAATTAGAATATTTACATCAATTTATTATGAACTCAAAATATGAAATATCTACAAAATCCAAATTTGTAAAAATAACAAACCATATGAAAAACAGTTGCCAACAGGAATGTTGATAAAATTTGGGCTTTAGATATACGTACAACAGATTACAAATTAAAAATTCTCTGCGAGTAATTTGAAAAATGTACGAAATTTGATAAATTTTCATTTTTAACAGAATGTATAACAATCGAAAGAACTTAGGCGGTAAAAACTGTTTTTTATTGGAAATAATCATATAGATACAATTTGTTTGTCGTTGATTTAAGAAAATGCTCTACCATTAATGAGTTTACCAGCAATATCTAGTTTTAAAGATACAAATCAATAGAAGCTGAGAAATATATTCAATTTCGTTGTTGATCAGCAGTAATGACTGGAATTTGAAAAGAAGTCTCCAGTGGTATTCACAGAGTTAACCCTTTGCATTCCGATGTGTCCTCTCAGGCACCATTCAGGGCAGTGCATCATGTTGAAGTTTTATTTAATTATTTTCTTAAATTTTGACTCGCAAAAATATGTAGATTAATTTTTTGGAACAATAAACAGGTCCTTATTCGGCAAATATTTATGCACCGAATTACTTTTAGGAGCACTTTACACTCGGGCTGATTCCTCTCATTCACCATTCAAGACGGAGCATCATTTTGATGTGTTTTTTTTTACAATTAAAAATATAGAATCTTTCAGAACAATAAACAATTTCTTGTATTAGATGATCAAATTAAAAACAGAAATGCATCATTCCCATATTCAACTATAAACATGTTCGCAGACAATAGAAAAAGAATTAAATATTCAATCAACCAGGGAGTAACTACTTTTAAATGAGTAACAGTTTCAAAACATTCAGGCTACATAGAATTGAATGCATGATAAAATAGTTTAAGAATTTGAATTTCATAAGGTTAATTTCACATCACAATGAAAATGAATGCTGTATCATTTAAGTCTACAAATTTGCTAACATTTCTAATTACATTTTATAAGACAAAGAATATAAAACATTAAGCCTAAAGCGAAATAAAACTTATGAATTTATTCTTTGCGGTACGAATGACGTTTTTTCTTCAACTCCTACCTTCTTCAAGTAAATCATTGGGCCAGCAATTAGCATCTACACTCTGCGGCGGATTTGGGTATTTTGCGGCAATAGTTAGCGCATATTATGAAGCCCCTTTTTACATAAATGAATTTAAGTTTACAATTTCGTATGTTTATAAAAGCTCAATTATTTTATTCCAGTCTTTCTAATTAATTTTGTAAAAATATGTTATGCTTTGAGACTCTCTGGATCCAGATTTGTAGACAATATTATTGATACAGAGCTACAGTACTTATAAATAATAAAATAATTAGTTGAAAATTACGAAACATAATAATTTAACCAATAATAATCGATAAAATGTTAATATTTTATCATTCATAAAAAATTATAGTTTTTCAAAGTTTACAAACATTTATTTGGCAACAAACAAATTTTTTTTTCAACTTGCCTGCGCTTCAAGACAGCTAGTCAAAAATCTGTCACTGCTTACAGAGCGTAATAATTATAAATAGATGCATTAAAAGGTGCTGCTAGAACAATTTAGAATTTTAGCCGTTACAAGGAATAACTTCAGTGAACTGCTAGCAGGAGTCAGATTTTATCACATATTTCCGCCCGCACCAATGAAACAGTGCTCATTTTCCAGGATATAGCTTCATCTAGTCATAAACATAAAAACGCATTTCAACAGATCAACTTCCGCGCAAGTAATATCCAAATGAAAAGAATCAGTTTGGGGCTAAAAATTAAGACTAAATATTCTGCTTTTAAATATAGTACTCTTCAAGTATTCAAAACAAATATGTTCAATAAATGTCAAATACAAATATGTTTTCGATTGTTAACGGAACAGAAAAACACATCTCAAAATCAAAAGTAAACAATGAGTGAAAAGGCTATAAAATGTACAAGAGTAATTTCAGTTCAGCTTTTCAAGAAAAATGCCTTTCAATGAGTGCTAGAAATTGAAAATGTTGTAAGCGAATTCTGAATACTGCAGAAAAAATAAAGCTAAAGCTACGAAAGAAAAAATTAAGCAAGCAGCAATTACTTATGGAATGAAAAACGAAATAAAGATACATTTTCAAATAAGTTGAAAAAAATATAATCACAGTTGATTTCCGTTATAAAAAAATTAGTATTGCAATAATATAAGAGAAATTGATATTAAGAGAAAAATATGTTTATTTCAAACAACTGATAAATTAGAATTTTTCAGAATTAATAATTAAAATCCTTAAATAAAGTGGGGAAGAGAAAAAATTATTCAAATTAAAAAAAAAAAAAATCCCGGGATCGTTTCTAGAATCGAAGGAGAGTACACTTTTTTAACTGATTAAATATTTTGCATCATATAAAAGCCCAGTCAGAAGTAAAAAGAAAATAAAGGAACTTCTATCTTGGTAGTCTCTAAAAAAATCAGACAGCAATGTTCACCTATCGAAATTTAGAAACGTCAAATCGGGATTTAATCTCAAAAAATAAATAAAAACTTTCCCTAAAATAACTGTCTAGAGGCCTCTTCAGCTAACACTAATAAAGGAAATAAAATGAAATTTAACATAGAGATTATCGAATGCATGGAGAAACGAAATTCTCAAAAAGTATATTTTGTACAGCCATCAACAAAAGGAAATGATACCAATGAAAATTATTCCACGGAATAGGTTTTTCAGATCGAGAAACTGCCTGAGTTAATTAACATAGTTGACATCAAATTTTTCGATTTCCGAAGCCGAGATTTTTAATAATTAGATTTTTTCCATGTGTGTAAAATTTCGTCCTAAATGCGCAAGAGTTTTTGAATTCTATATTTATATAATATACATATTCACTGAAGTGACAAAAGTCATGGGATAGCAATATGCAAATATACAGATGGCAGTAGTATCGCAGCGAAAAAGTATAAATGCGCAGTTCGTTTTCCAGAGCTTTCAATTGTGTTCAAGTTATTCATGTGAACAGGTTTTTCGTGATTTATGGCGGCACGACGAGAATTAACAGACTTTGAACGTGGAATGTTAGTTGGAGCTAGACGCATGGGTCATTCCATTGCGGATATCGTTAGTGAATTCAACATTCCGAGATCCAAAGTATCAAGAGTGTGCCGAGAGTATTAAATTTCAGGAATCACATCCCATCATGGACAGCGCAGTGGGCGAACACCTGCACTTAACGACCGAGACCGCCGACGTCTGTGTAGAATGGTCAATGCTAATAGACACACAGCACTTCGTCAAATAACTGCAGGAATCAATGTGGGACGTACGAGGGACGTGTCCGATAGGACTGTGCGGCGAAATTTGCCTTCCTTGGGCTATGACAGCAGAAGACCGACTCGAGTGCCTTTACTGACAGCACGACATCGCCTGCAGCGACTCTCCTGGGCTCGTGAGCATATCGACTGATCCCTAGACCGGTGGAAATCAGTGGCGTGGTCAGAGGAGTCACGATTTCAGTTGTTACGAGCTGATGGTAGAGTTCGAGTGTGGCGCTGACCCCACGAAGCCATGGACCCAAACTGTCAGCAAGGCACTGTTCAAGCTGGTGGTGGCTGCATAATGGTGTGGGCTGTTTTTACATGGCATAGACTCGGTCCTCTGGTGCAATTGAACCAATCATTGACTGGAAATGGTGATGTTCAGCTGCTTGCAGATCACTTGCAGCCATTCATGGACTTCACGTACCCACACAACGATGGGATTTTTATGGATGACAATGCGCCATGTCACCGGGCCAGAAATGTTCGCGATTGGTTTGAAGAACCTTCCGGACAATTCCAGCGCATGATCTGGCCACCTAGATCGCCCGATATGAATCCCATCAAGCATTTATGGGACATCATCGAAAGGTCCGTTCGTGCCCAAACTCCTGCACCATCCACACTTTCACAATTATGGACGTCTATACAGACAGCATGGCTCAATATTCCTGCAGAGGACTTCCAACGACTTGTGGACTCCATGACACGTCGAGTTGTTGCACTTCGTCCGGGCAAAAGGAGGACCGACACGATATTAACAGTCATCCCATGACTTTTGTCACTTCAGTGTATATGCTAAAAACTGCATTTCAAAAAGATAACGTATTAAAAATAATTACTCTTTATACTAATACAACAGAGTTATTTAATATAATAAAACTACCTATAATATTTAGTAAACCACAACTTTTCCGAAAATTAATCAAACCATGGATTCAAACTTATCTTCAATACGAATATATTTTTGTAAATTCTAAATAATTTTTAATTGAAAATTACAAAATGTTATTATTTTTCAAAATATTACACAAGCGACCATTTAGAGTTGATCCCACCGCTAAGACTTTTCATTATAAGTAGAAGTTTCTATTGAGAATGAATGCACATGATCCTTTATTTTAAAAATAAATTTTAGCTCCGGTAAGAAAACAATAGGATTTCATATCAAGGAATTTAACAAGCTTCATTAGAAGGAGATTTATTTTCAAGCGGAAGCAACTGTTAATTGAATGAGAGATGTGTTTGATAACAAAGATATTAAATATTGGATTTTAAATAGAGATGGGCATTATTTCAATTAGTAGTGTACGTTTTAAAGTATTTTTATTATAAAATTTTAAATTATGGAAATACAAATTAATTACCAGAAGATAATTCCGCTAATTTTGATTGGTTGAAGGAACTGCATAACGAAAGAAAATATTTATAATGATAAGACAATATTTCGGGTAAACCGAGATTCATTTCAGGTAACGCAATGTATATGATTCAAACACTATAATTATCCAATAGCCTGACATCGAGATGCGAGCGATGCTTCACATTTTAGATCGCTTCAAACTAGGAAGAAAAAAGCATTTTGGAAATTACCTCTGTCTGATTGCGAAGACAGCAAATAAAAACTGGAATAAGAAAGATAATAGTTGGTATGAGATGTTTTTTTTATAAAAAAATAAAGGTTTGTACGCAATAAGTTTGAACATGTTCTGTAAGTAAATTGTTTCACGCAAATGCGAAAAAATTTTTTTAAAGAAAAGCTAGACAAATGAAATCAGGTGGATAGCTTTATCATAAGATTAATAGACAATTAAAAAACCGGGATAAGCGTCAAGTGTCATTTATTTCCCGTATGAGCTTCGACTTATTCAAGCTTTCTATTGATTTTCGAAGGATAAAAAAAAATGAGCAGAAATGCATCAGATATGAACTACAAACACATCGTGCGGTTTTTTTAAATTGTTTTTTTTTATAAGATCGCTTTTTGTAAAAATTGTTTTCTTGACACAATAACGTTTTACGATAAGAGCAGGTGATTTACTGTCTGTTTCAAATGAGAAGAGCAATTAGCCAGAAAATTCTTCTAGAAGTCTTCCTATTCTGTAGATAGTTTTTCTTCTAGTCTAAATATTTTGGTATTTAAATAATACTCCCGTAACATGCCCACCAAACCGTTCCAGTGATCAGAATGGTCACGGATACAAAGAAATGAGACGGCGTTCTGTTCAATTTAGTTATTGAATATATTAAAATAAAGTAGCATTTGCTATTTTCAATTTCTTAACTTTTACAAAAGAAATTCGGTGTTCATTTAAAATCCATAATAATAATAAATTTATATCGCATTAAAGATTGTTCATTTGGAGAAAGAATTTCTTGTTAATAAAGCCTTAAATACATAAAAGAACGAAGCAAATTAAATGTAAAATTATGCACAACTATTCATAAAAAATTGCAAAATATCTCTGATTTCCATTATGAAAAGAGCAGTTTTCAGCAGTTATAATTGAATTGTCGAAAGAAACAATCATTAAAACCTGTATTTAAATTACACAACGATAATTCACACATTTGCAGAATGAGAATCAAATCTAAGAATAAGAAGATAAAATTTAAAAAAGAATCATTTCAACAATATAATTATTTTTTTAAATCAGAAATTTTACTTGATGAAATACTACAAATTTTTATATCTTATAATTAAAAAGTTTTAAGAGAGCACAAATCAGTTTTATATTGAAATTATCTGATCTGAAAATGGCATCATTATTTGTCTAGCACAGATTTTACTATGGTTAATAAAAGATTGAGTTTTAGGAAAAGTAAATCAGTAAATACTAAATAATGGTAACAAAAGGTCCAAAAAAGTAGTACAGGTCGATTCTGGAATTAGCTGTTCTTCGCTTTGTTTAGTTTAGTTTAGTTATATTAACGTCCCGTTTAAAGCAACACGAGGGCTATTTTGGGACGGACCTCGTAATTTTGAACCAAGATCAGATGACGAGGACAACACCTGAACTGGCACCCCCCTCTTCTGTTCTTCGCAAATATTTCGAAAACAGATATGTATATGATTTTTTTAGATTCCGATATTTTAAGACCTCAGCTTTGCTCTCGTGGTAATGTCTTAATATATTATACTTCTTTTTTCCCATAGGCATATTCAAAAATTTGTAAAGATATCAAATTTCGTTTATTTTGGTGTAGTAAGACCGTGTTGTTTAAGGAAATATTAAGATTTCAGTAAGTACAAAAATTTTATCGTCGAAAGATTACAAGCCTCACTAGAAGTGTTAATATTAAACCCTTATTACTCTCGAACTCATTAGAACTGCATTAAAACATACTAATTGAGAGCTGCTTTCATGACAAAATGTTTCAGCAAAAAAAATGTGCAACAGAAAAAGTCCTAAAGATAGTGAAACTTTTTGCCAATTTCAATAAACCTGTGCCATTCAGATATTTCCATCGATACCATTTTGTGAAAATACGATTATTCAAGAGGTATTTTTGTTGTTGTTGTAGACGAAGTATGCCAGCACATTGAAAAATATAACAGCATATTGAAAATGTTCCAAGTGGGTCAGAAGATCCTAATGTTGGTTAATAAATTATTTTCTGCGAAAGTTTTATTCGTATGTCATTCGTTTATTAATATCATTATTATTAGTAGTAGTAGCGCATTAATGAAGTTCTACATAATCCATTTTCAGTACATCAGAGATCGTTCTCGTTTCATTAACACCAAAATTTATTTTCCCATACCTTCCACAATATGTACACGAAATTTGATTTGATTCAATTCATTCATTCATTTTAGATGTAGATACCCCCTCCCTCTAGGGAAAAAAAACGGATAATTTATTCAAAAGTCTTACTGCACTTAAATATTTGGTTTTGGCTTATAAATCCGCTTTTGCTCTTATATCTCAGAAGAATCAAATTGTTTGAAAATAATTCGTTTTCGTTTATCGGTTTAAACAGAATAGTTTTCTTTCCCTTTTTCCCCTCCCATAAAAATTATATTTCATGGACAAATTTCACGGTCCATGTTATTAGTTTATAAATTTCTTAAATTTACATAAATATGTGTGTCACATTAAATGCGATTACACTCCTGAAACTTATCTATAATCCAGCGAAAATGGTGGCAATAGGAATGTCATTCTTTTCCTTTAACTCAAGGATTCAATTTACAAGGGTATGAATTCCACATTCATTCTTTATTCAGGAATTTCAGAGGGCATGCAAGTTTTATAAATTAGATATGGGTTTTTTTATTTGATATAGCACAAAAAACGTCAGTGGAATCGATATTTTTGCATGAAAACTGTTCATCGGAAAGATAATTAGAATTGATTTGATTAAAGTCACAATTTGAAACTTACAGCAGATTTGGAGACGGGCCAGATGACAAGGATACGTCTTCAGTCTTTCACTGTAATTGGAGGATGTGGGCCACAAATGGATTTTAATGTTCAGAAGATAAAATTGAGTTTTTGGCCCGCAATCATCTGGTTAAGAATCCGAGACTGCTATTAAACCATATTGATAATTCGAGAGAAGAAAATGAGGAGCAAATAGATTTCAAATTACTTCGTTAAACGGGAATTCAACTTCGAAGCATACCGCGAGTCATTTGGGACATATTTCAAATTTATCTCAAATGGCATGCTTTTCAAAATGCTGTATTAACCTTATTTAAAATTATCTTCAAATATTTAGTGGCCAATCAATAATGTACAAATTTTAAACCATTTAGGGTTACTTCTGAATCGGCATATCTTAATTATCAATCATTTTATTAAAATTAAAAATATATCTAGTCAATTCCCAATAAGGTGCAATTTTCAGATTTAAAAAAATCTCTTAAGCTATTCGAGATAGCAAATCTAATGCAGATAAATCCTTATATTGTCGAATTACTTGTCTACAACCGTTTTATATATGCAACAGAACATTTATGCAGGTCCGTAAAATTATGTTGCTGCAGCAAACTCATTTTTTGGATGGGGGGGGGGTATCTATGAGACGTGTAATGAGAAGCAGAAGATTAAAATCTATAATTATTGCAATACTCTCCCAGAACGGTCAATTTAAACATTTTTCACAGACCTGATAGCAACCAAGTAGGTTTATGAGAATATAACTTCCTTCATAAGCCAAACTCTTGGAAACTATACACTTACTTTAAATGGTATACACTGAATTGAATACTATTTAGAATTCCATGATTGAGAAGACTTTTCAATTTTAATATAGAATGTGTCACAGAATCGGTAAGATTGAGATTAGATCTTTGATTAATATAGCAGCGTCATTGTAATCACAATTCGAGTGATAACCGTTGACTGTCCGCTAGTGTACGATCAAACATTCAACAGATTTGTGATACTAACACAAAAGTTGCGATCGCTCCTTAGATATGTAAAATTATTCATGTTGAATTATTAGGATGAAATAAAGAGCTGTAATTAAAAAACAAAGGTGGTTAAGAAAACACAGCAGTGGATAAAAAAAATTTATGGCACGTTTTGTAGAAGTAGATCAAATGTTTTCGTTAGACACATACTTTTTAAGATAGAGATATGCTGGATGATAAGTATGCCAGAAGACTGGATTTATCTAGGATAACCTAGGTTATTGGAAAAAAAAATGATTTCATTTCATAGCCACAGAATGCTGTGCATCACCAATTAATGGAAGAATTCTCGCCTACAAAGAAATATTTTGGATAATTCGATATGAGAATTTCGGCAAGAAAAATGTCTGTACTAAAATTGCTCCAGTGTTTTAACCAACTAGAGGGAAAGAATAAAAACAAGCCCCGGGCTCTCGGACTAAAACAGACTGGAGCTGTTGTTCAAACTATATATATTTACTATAGCGATCAATTATGTTCACTTAAACAGAGTTTAAAATGTATTCAGATAATTCCGGATATCCATGTATTCATTTTCCCGAAACTGTATTTGAAATCTTAGAGCGAGTGCTTTTCTTTTCAACGAATATCTACTGCCAGTAGCATAATGAGCAAGTTCACTGGATAAGAGTCCCCTCCCTTCATCATATGGCTATTTCTGGGGGAATTAGGACTCGTGCATATGAACCCTTCTGCATGGGTCACAAACGTCCAATAAATCATTCGTTAACTCATTGAAGAAAAAAAAAGGAGGTAGAGAGTGATTTCACTAAAAACATATCAGCAATTGGCAAGAATATTTGGCGAGAAAATGAATTAGTATTTTACTTAAATTTTGATACTTAAAGAAAAAAGCTTCTGTTTGTCTGCATGTGTATGCTCTAACTCGGTGCAAATCAGACCGTTTGACTAATATCTATCTAATTTGGCAAATACATAGTTTGAAGTGTAAAACTATGATTTTCAAAAGGATTTTAAAATTTTTCATTTGAGTTTTAATCAATAAAAAATTAAACGAAATACTGGCGTTTTTTGCAGTAACTTTCTAAAATTTAAACGTAGAGAAATAGTGCTAACCATATAATAAAAATTTTTAAATAAATCTTCTTAATGATGTCACATTTTTTATAATAGAATTTCTTTCTATATTTATTAAACTTTTGAAATATTTTAAACATATTTTGCAACAATATATTTCACTGTTGGAAAGAAACTTTAAACCGTTCACAGTTATTACAAATATATGGTATTTTTTTTTTTGAATCATTGCAAACAGAATATGAAGATTAGGTTTATTTTTAGGTTTATTAAAAACTTTTAAACTGCCTCCATTATGAAATATCCCTACTTTTTCTAGCGATATAATTGGAAAAAGAATTAACATTACGTATATTAGGAATAAACAGAAAATTGAGTAAGTGTAAAGCACAAAGAAAAAAAAACAGTGTAAGGCTAATGTATTTACACACGCGTAGATATCAAAATTCGAGGTTTAAGAATGGTTTGTTGTGAAAACCATAGAAAAATTCATCAACCATTAATCAGCGTAGCAAATGGCCTCCAAAGGAGGCAAATTTAAAATATACATTTGTAAATCATAGTAATTATCTGAATCATTCATTCACGTATGGAAAATGTAATTTTGATATTAAAATCAATAAACTGTAAAAAGAAATCTAAAAAAGTTGCATTCAACTCTAAAAAAATAAAGTTCAACGTAACTTTTACAGAAATAGACGATTCTAATTGTTTTAAGATAACTGGGTCATTTCAGCTAATTATAAAACATTATAATATAATTTCACAGCTGATAAATTATTAATAATGAAATGTATCCAAAGCATTAAAGCTTCTAGAAATCAAATAAAAATTCACATACAAAATAAATCATTCAACACACCTAAAATAGTTATAAAATTGCACCAAATCTCGTATTTAAAAACATGGTATTTCACGTTTTTATTTAGGTATGAAAACTTTGTCTTTTATACAGATATATAAATTGAAAATTTTGACTATAAAACTGAAATGTTACCAGAGATTTATATGTATTTTAAGAGCATAAAGATGAGCATTTTAAAAACTGATGAAATAATAAAATTAATGCAATTTTTTTATAAATTATATTTAACACGAATTATCATACAACATTACTTTTTGAATTAATATTTTTGGTTGCATTAAATTGTACATTACTTCCCAATATGATGGAACGAAAAAAATCAATTTTTCAATTTTAAGAGGGAATAGTGCGAAAAAGTTGCCTTTCGGTGTAGATAAATTATAAATAAAAAAATATTGAAGTAAGTCTTGAGGTGCCGCAAGAACGTTAAAGTTTCATAAGAACAAACTTTTTGCAACTTTTTAAGGATTTTTGTGGGCCACGATTTCGAAATAAAAAGATTTCATTAGGCATTCTTATATGAATAAAGTATATAAACAGTCTTACTATTGCAGTGACCTAACACTGAATTGCTTCTGTAAACGAAATATGTGATACTTTAGTTGCCATAATAGAAGAAATATGGTATAGAGCTACTACTCCCGTTGCTTCTAGCAAAACAATTCCACAAATTATAAAAATTTATCATGATAAATATAGGAATTTATTAATGTCTAAAACAGAAAATATTCAGATAAGTTTAATTTCACTTTTACCAAATTTAGAGGGGCTAGAATTTTTTTTTTCTTTTTTTTTTTTTTTTTTTTTTTTTTGGGTATTGCTGACTTGCGCGAAAACAAAAAAAGTGTCTTATGGAATAAAAGGTTCTAAACGATCAATGTTCAAACAGGAAAATGGCTATAAGTAATATCGATACTGTTACTAGAAACGTCTTGAGGTATAAAAAAAGCAAAAACGAGTTAAAAACTACAGATAATAACTAAGTTTAATCAAGAACGGGCAAAAAATACCAGTGCATCAGAAACTATTTCTGATGATAATGCTAAACAGCAGCAGCGTTCTTTACATCAAGAGATAAGTAAACCAGATTTATCAAATAGACAAGAGATAAAACTAACTAATGCCTGTGATGTTTAATATACAGTTAAAATTTTATACAGAAGGCATCTGAAGCTGATCCAAATAGTATAGGGGACTCTGTTTTCGACTTTTTCTAAGTTCCTTTCCACATGCAAGTAATGGAAAGTGCTGCAAGACTGCTGGCCGAATCAGTTCAAAATATCCGTATGTCAATCGCATTAACAGGACACAAAGTCAAAAAAAGACTCACAAATCAATTTGCAAAAATTTTATTTAAAAAACCTGTTTAATACGATAATGAAGCAAATGTAAAACATTTGTAATCATTAAGGATTTAGAAGCAAGAAACGCAAAATTGGACATAAAAATTATTATGCTTTGTAATTAACAATTTTTTCCAATTACAATTCTTTTATATATATTTAAAATCATCTTTGGTAACCTATGAACAAAAATTCATAAAAATATTTTATCAAAATTTAAAATTTTTTTACATACTTTAAACACTTTCCGGCACCTTGAAATACAGATACAGTGCAACCAAATTTTTAAATATTGTTTTTGAACCTAAAAAATAATTTTTCACCACTATTACCACACTAATATACAAGAAAAACTTTTAAAGAAGCTTTTTTTTAATTTGCTTTTTTTTTCCAATTTTTAAAAATTTCAAGCTTTTTGTGGCACCTAAAATACTGCAGAATTGAAAAGAAATTGTTGTAACATTGTTTTTGAACCTAAAAGACAGCTGTCCCTCACTATTACGAAACTAAAATCTATATATATATTTTTAAATGCTATTTTCGTTCAGCCCTACTTCCCAAATACATTTGTGCTAAAATTAGCGCTTATACGTACAATTTTCTATCCTGCAAAATCGATGAAGTTTTAGTGAAAAATTGTGAAAATAGAATTGTAGTTAAGAATTTCTTTCGAAATATGTTTCTATAATACCTGTGGCTGCAATAACAAACTTTACAAGGTCTTATATTTAAAAAAACATACACCAATATACAATTTAAAATCCTTACATAAGTATATATATTATGTAAATTAAAATTTGCTCATGAGAAATCAATATAAAAAAAAATGAAATTTGCAATCGCAAATATCAAGCTATCTGGAGAGAACATTATTATTTTTAAATTAGAATTAGAATCACGAGACTCTTTTATATTATATATTTTTTATATAAATTTAAATTTTGATTTTCAATTTTTCTAGCTGGCAAACAAAGTTTAGGAGCTCGACAGATTTTGAAACATGAAAGGGGAAAAAAAAAAAAGCGTTTTTCTAAATATCGAGGCGTGTGAAATCTGATAGTCTCGTACTTGTTTCAAACCTGTGTAAACTAATTAATGACTTAAATTAAGACATTTCGTAAGGATTTAGAGAATGTATAATTTGTAAATCAAGTTGGAACATTAGTTAGCGATAAATTGCCAAATGTGAAAATCATCTGCATTATTTTCTAATAACCCTATATTAATTAGTTGAAATTATCCCTGGACCAACAATCTTTATCGATTAAACAGACAATATTTCAACTTGTTTGATTTATTTTTTAAAAATGTTGCACGAAATAGGTAATAATACTGATTTTCAAGGGAGAAACTACAACAGCAAACGACAGATAATTCAAAAGCTATACAGTGATATCCGACTCAAAAAATTTATCGCCAATTTAATGCTTACGCATTTTGAGGCTTCAACAGTTTGTTGCCTTAATACTTTGAGGCTCCAAAAACTCAAGTGAAAATATGTTCTCACATGATAAAAAAAAGATTCTAAATTAAAAGAAATGCATTAATTACTAAATAATCTTTACATATAATTGCTTTTAACCTGTTCTATATACTAGGTTTTATTTTGATTTCCTTTTGCGTCCTCATGCGAAAGAGTGATTTTTTTTTACGCAAATGCTATTTAGTGTCATCAATTTATTAATTTCATAATCAAAGAATGCTGAACAATGGTAAAGACATTCTTTGTCAGAGGTAACTGGACCACGATAGCCTGTTGGTAAAAACTCGGTTTCGGAAGCGAAAGATTTCAGGCTCTCCACCCGATTCCACTAAAGGACCGCCATTTAAGCGAATTTTGTCACCAACAGATCAGCGTGCACTAACTTCCTCCCGCTGGTGTGGCGTGGCAACTTGGAGAGTGGGTACCAGTTCAGGTGTCATCCTCGTCATCAGACCGCAGGTCAAAATTATGAGGTTGCCCCAAAATTGCCCTAGTGTTGCTTTGATAGTAATTTTAAAATACCAATGTTTTGTAAAAATATAATTTTTTAAGGATAGTAGCAATAAAAATTTAATGTTTAAGTATTTCTTCAAATTAAATAAAAAGTGTCTAATATTTTATTCTAGATAGAGGGGAAAAAGTACAGCTTGTTTCATATGTATTACAATGCATTTTTTTTTTATTTAACAGTATATTAAAAGGAAATATTCATTTCATGTCAATAACACGATAATAAATGTCTAGCGAAAACATACTGAAGATTTAACCAAGGTTTCATATATTATGATTGGAGGTAAATTGCATAAAAAGAAGTGGCTGTCCATTCACATAATTATTAGAAGAGAAAATATATATTTTTAAAAATTCTTTAATGTGAAAGCAATAGTTTAGACTTATGTCATTGCAATGCAATGACATAAGTCTGAGTTTTTTTTCTTTCAATGAAATAAAAACAAACAATGCTCTTAATTTGTTCGTCTTGAAGTTTTATATTGCTCTCGATCAGAATTATGCGAACTGTGGGCTCAAGGGTGGCTAACTAGACTGTTTCCAAAGTAAAATGCAGGCAATATGCTTATAGGTTTCACAAAAAACATTTGTTTGGGAGAGCAAATGTTTATGCCTATTGATGTTTCATTTGCTTATGAAACATCAACGGGGACAACGAAAGGTGTCCATAAAGTATTTCTAATAAATATAAGTCCCAAGACTTTTGAATGCATAGTACGGGAGGTTTTAAGGTCAACAGACCAAAGAAATTGTTTAAATAATTCTAATGAAGACGGGGGAAAAAGGAGGCTGATTTATTAAACAAATAAAATTAGCAATTTCCAAGAGATCCCTGAGCACTCAAAATTTTTGTATTTTGAAGGCTATTTAATTATATACTTTCATTTAATTTAGAGGCAGTGTGATCGAACTTCTTCAAAAGAAAATAATTTTCAGATTTTATTATACTGATATTCCCAATTACCATTTGTTAAAGTTACTTAAAACGTTACTTTAAAATTCTAAATAATCAGATTTTTTTCAATAAAAAATAGCCCCTCTTTATATAATATAAGCATTATGTCAAAAAAGCTTTTTTTACAATTTTTCTTAAAGTTAGTTTCAAATTTCAACTGTGTAAATTTTTATACATAAAATGTTGAAATTCACTTTAGAAAGGGATTTAACAAAGCATTTTTTGAAAATTTGCTAGTTAAAATTGCTTAATAAAAATTAAATTAAAATCACTAAAAAAGTACCGAGATTTAAAAATTTCGAAAGAAATAGGGGCCTAGAGATTTGTATTTCCTCAGAACCCCTGCAAGGTTTGATTCGGTCTTGAATTCTTTTGAAACTGGAAACAGTCACATTGTTTGAAATATGGAAAGCGAACGATTAAATTTAATGTAAATTCATCAGCTTTCTTGCTTTGTAAGCTTTGTGGGAAAAAGCATAGTTAATGAGAAAAACATTTACTATTAATATTGATTTATAGTTTGAACAGTGCATTACTAGAGCTTCATTCATCATGAATTGACACATTTTACAAGTAAGATCAATCTTCAAAATAAATTCCTAAATATATACTGCATATATTAATGCATAAATCCATTTGTTTTACTCTGTTTTATTTTTCAGCAGTAGATTTCGGTTAAGTTTAATAGCGCATGTAAATAGAAGAAAATTTTTAATTCAGATAATAACTCTTACAATATATTTCTGTGTCATTAGGTTATCTTTTTATGCAGTTTGTACTTTCAATAGCTCATATAAAAAATGAAAAACCATACTACGAACAAAAAATTTATTCTTATCAAAGTAAATTTTTTTTAAATGTAAGAACATTGAAATAAATCCATAATGATAGCCAGAAAGGTTTAAATTTGCAATAGCGCTTTCGCTCTGAAAACCGATTTTTAGAAACTGATAATACGTGCTATTCTCATGAAAATGTAACATACGTAATAACATACTTGGATATTTCGTAATTACCTAAGGCATTTTTCCTGGATTGCTTTTGCAACAATTCCTTCCATAGAAATCATTCTAGTGCCAATAACTTTATTTAATTGTACTTCAAACTTAAACAACTTTTTTAAGTGCCTTTACATAAACATTTTAGGGTTGGAACTTGTTGAATCAAGCCACCGAAACAAGAAAAAAAAAAATCAAAAAATTAAATCGGAACCCCTTCGAAGATCGTTACATTTATATAAAATAATGCATTTTGTAACTAAAATGTCGAAGAAATTTGTTTCCTAGTAGATAGAGTATTTATGAGAAAAATTATCATTCTTCTTTGATTTTTATCATACAGTTTTGAGTCAATTAATTAAAAAGCAATTTATCTTTCATAAAAGTGAAAAGTATTCAAACTGTATTAAAACGCATGAAATTGTATTGAATTATACATTCAAAATTGCACTAAACATCTGTTAAAATTTCACAAAATCTGACACTTTTAGATTATGCTTAAATTGTTGTAACTTTTCGTGGAACTGATTTTTATTAGTAACACAAACGGCATATAAACAAGGCCATTGATTAAGGAGTTATATGAGCGGTACAGAAATAAATCCGAACGAAAAAAAACCATTTTTGGGGTTCCCAAATAATGCGTTTCATATGAAATTATACTTCTTTTGATTCACACATTCATTAAAAGCCCGTGTCAGTTGAGAATTCTCACCAGATTAGTAACCACAGTCTTATTAACCATAATCCAGGTGCGTAAACAGGACAGAAAAAAATCCCCTCGTGGAAAATGTTTATATTATAATGTTTCCATAACATGTTAATTTGAGAAATTTTACTGCTTCCTGGAAGTAAAAAAGTATTCGAACTAGTTTTTTAACCTTTCTACGATTTAGAAGTTTATACATAAGGAAGGGACAAAACAAATAGAACAGGAAGGTAAACACCTTTAAATTAGCTTCAAGAACCTCATAATTCATTTTCCATTTAATAAAAATATTAGACTAATAAAATTCTAAAAAAGAAATTCTGTATTCTCCCTCTTAATTTTATTTTGCATTCAGATACTTACCCTAACTCTTTGTTACAAATTTACTATGAGATTTATAAGAAATTGTTCAGTTTCTTTGACCGACCACCAAAAGATTGTCAATATTTGAATTTCTTTTTAAGAGAACACTCCAATTAAATCCAATTTTTGAAGAAAATATGGTTATATTTCATTCACTTTTCGATTTACATTGAAACACAGGTTGTAGCAATACATCACTTAAATCTCTTGTAGCTTGTTAGTGGAAAAATTTCATCGGACTATAAAGAGGATTTTGCTTTTAACTATGAATTTGTTTCGAATTCAACAAAATTCTTAATCTTTTGGATATTTTTAATACATAAAAAATATTCCAATTATAAATAAATGCATCAATCGAACACAGATCAAGTAATTTATAAACGTCTAATATTGTTAATATCATATACAGAATACTTTATGAAATAACTAAATCTAAATATTCATGAAACGTTTTCTAGATTTCTAGTTAATTTTCCTGAAAGTGAGCAATATTTCTACAATATATAATTATATGAAAACAAGGCCTAAAATACTGTCAACACAAGAGAAAAAAAATTAAATGTATACTTATGCTTGGGTGGACCAGAATTTAACCCTGCCACTTCGCCAAATTAGTGAAAACTCGCCATCTTCTCAATAACACCGATCTGCACAGCGCGCTCCGGAAAGCATGGCGCAAAACAGTTGTTGGTGATTTTTGAAAAACGCGCCAAGTGGCAGTGTTAAACAACGGTCGTACCTTATTTTTTACCCCTCCTTCTCCCCACACATACACTTTCCTCCCCTTTGTTTTACTAATTCGTATACTTCACCCATTTGTGTCTTTAAGAGTGATCCGTGTCAAAGCATTCTAGAAAATAACGCCTTCAATTTGGTAATGATTGCGCCTGGATCTTCAAGCCACGCTAAATAAAAGAACAGTGGAGGCTCCATGTGAGCAAAGCTCGACGAGGGCGGGCTCTTTGGGACATTTAGATGAATTTAATTCTTTATCAAATTATTTTGCAATCCATTTTTCAACTTTATTTTTACACCAGCAGTTAAAATTTCTTAATAGAATAATCCCAGTAATTACAAGAAGATTTTTAACTAATCGAGATTCTTAATGAAATATTTTTATTTTTAGATTGCATTATCTGTGTTCTTTTGAATACCATCATCATATTACGAAGATAGAAGTACCATTGAAATCTGACTTAAGTACCGTCAAAAAATGAAGGGTATTTCGAAACGAGCGCGTCACATGTGAGCTACGGGAGCCCCTCACAATGATTGATGGGTAGCTTTTGAAGTAAGGGCATACGATGTGAAAGGGTGCGTCAGAGAGTAAAGGGATGAAATATCATTTAAGAGTAAAGAAAACCTAAATTCAATGATTGGGTTTTTAAAAAACATTTTATTGCGATTGTCATAAGTTTCAATTTCTATAATGCATACGATATTAAAATTTTTAATATGTCTAGCAAAAAAAATTATTTCCTTCCTTATTTATCTTTCTTTAACTGATTATTCAAACATTTTCTCGGAATCTTTGCGCTCAAATTTTCTGTCTTGAAACCTCATTAAATTAAAAATCAATTTTTCTAACTTTGCTGTACCAAAAATCACCAATTAGATATTAAATGAAAAATTTCGACAGTTACTGTTTTCCATCTTGTCACAATCAGTACATTTTAGAAAAATATTGTTCCTGTTAATTAAAATCAATTGCATTAAATTTAGAAATAAAGTAATATTTGATGTATTTAGTTTTAAATTTTGCAGTCTTCTGTGGAAATAATTTTAAAAATTATGAACCAATTGAGAAATCTTTGCATGTGTCAGAAAAATACAGATAATCTTATTACCTTATTTGTCAGAAACTACCCAATTTTATACAAATACGAAAATCTTGCTATTTGGGATTTAAAAAATTTACGTCTTAATTATGAAATTAAATAGAAAATATTAATTTTAATTCAGATTGCTATTATAATTCTAAAAGATTATGTAATATAATTTATCAGAATGAGTAAAATGATCATTCCAGCAATCGATATTTTTTTCTGTTAAATTTTACTAGGACATTTTCCCCTTGAGGCAATTTTAGAACACTCCTCAGAGAACTCAAAGTTGTTCTGTTACGGGAGTCCATTACCACTACCTTCTTCAGCAGCAAGTCATTCCTGCGTTACGAGAACGAAAATGTTTACGGATTAAAGTCTTCATGCAAGATGATGCGCCACCTCACATTGCTCGACCAATGATTACATTGCGTCGTGCCCATTTTGAAGATCAACGTAATTTCAAGAAGTTTTCTAACTGCCTGCCCTCCGCGTTCTCCGGATTTGAATCCCTGGGATTTCTGGCTGTGGGGATTCCTGAAAGATCGTGTCTATGGAGTAAAGATACGGATTCTGCAAGAACTGAAAGTAAGTATAACACGTCATGTTGTTGCATTTGATCGAGAAACCTTTCGCGTCACTGTTGAACACGCCATAACACGCTTTTTGAACCTGAGCTTGACGTAAATGGAATGCCCATTGAACATATATTGTAATTAAATAAAATTTTTAAATTCCAAATTGTGTGTGTGTGTGTGTTTTTTTGTTATTGTTCATGCTCTGTCTTCTCACCTGGCGGTTGAAATTTGAACCAATTTTTTTTTTTATTGCAGATTTCTGTTTCCCATGATCCATACAACCTACGTATCAAGTTTCTTTGACATTCTTCCTCTAGAGCGGACACTACTTGGGTCTAAACAGGATTACTTTAATTATAACCACTTGTACTTTTCACGGTATTTTTTTTTAGGAAATTAAATATATTATGCAGAGAAGAAGAGTTTTGTAAAAAAAAAAATTACATCCTATATTATTGCAGATAATTGGAAGTGAGAGATGTTTTAAATTTTATATCGGCAAAATAATAGAATTTTGATGGTGCATTTTTAACCTTTTCATTGGGTTCCATTCAGTTGGGTCACAAACATCTTATTTAATATTGCACTACATCTACAACGTTTGTAAAAATAGTACTGACGAGCTTCAAAACGAAATAAAAGATGCCCAATTTTACTTTGATAATTAAAAACTAGTTTGTATTTTCAAAGTTTTTGTTGCAAAAGTATAGTTTCCCACTCATCGAAGATTTCATGATAATTTTCATATGCTTTACATAAAGTTTTGAAAAGTAAAATACAAAAACAACGATTCTAAAAAATGAACTGAAAATACCAACTTTATTTCTATCGTCAAATGTTCATATGCTTAATAAGTACGAAAATGTCTCTTTGAAAAAAATATCCAAAGGAAACTCAAAGATAATGTTTTAGATTTAATTATATTATCCTTATTTTATTTTTTTAAATTTACTCGAATTTCTAAAGTAATGAAAAATGCTTCATCTAAAATCGCTAGAAACAAGCGAGAGCGTGAATTCAGCTATAAAAAACTAAGCAAACCCTTCCAATAAACGATAGCAACAAGGGGATGAGGGGGTAAAAACTGACAGCGTATTTCAATTATCGCTCAGTTGGTGTATCCTTGTAATTTTTTTGAAGGAAGAGAAGATCCCATTCTGTTTTTGAATAAAAAAAACCGCTCTGGACTTTTAGGCACTGGAATACTGACACTTGCCAGAAATGTGAAATGAATATCGAAACTAAATCCAATCGGTTTTATAAATGAATTCAAAAATCCAGAATAACCAATAAAAAAGATATTCGATCTTTTCACAAAAAATCTTGTTTCTAGTGTAATCAGCAACCTAAAACAATTTTGAAATAAGGATTGCAGAAATTTAGATGTACTTGAATCTGAAGCAAATGAGCTCAAGAGCGCCATCAGTTATTGTTCGGGCATGAGCAACAGAGAACGAGGAACAGATACGATGACGTCATTTTTTTAAGAAGGGCAGAGAAAACATTTTTTAAATAAACACACTAAGAATTGCACATCAGAATAAGTTTTTAAAACATGGAATATGCACATATAAAAAATAAACTACATAAACAATCGATTATCTATGTACTTATTGATATGTTTAAAATATGCATTTCACTAAAAACAATAAGACCTTGAATGTGAATTTTATCCTCTCCGGAAATATTGCAAAGATGATTATTCTTTTTAAAAAAATTCCCTTCTTAATTGCAAACATTGGTATTTAATGTGTTCTACATGAGAATTCTATGAATAGTAGTTTTAATAACTACTTTTAAAATACATTTACCCAAAGTCTATTAAAAATTTAGAAGCACCCGGAGTTATGAAATTTTTATCGTGAAAAGTAAATCGAAAATAAATTGAAGGGGAAAATATTATATTGAACAAGGAATTTGAAAAATTCAAGTAACACGTATAGATTTCCTAGCATTTCTAAATATTTTCATATAAATTAGTGCTTCCCAATTCTATATATTTATTAAATCATAAGCTGATCTTCTCCGATCTCTTGAAAGATTGTATAATAAAGTTATATAATAAACTAATATAATATAAATTAAAAAATATAAACTAAATTATATAATAAACTAAACTAGATCTCAGAATCTTATCAACCGTTACTAAACAAATTAAAATCAAATAACACAGTTTTTATTAACAAATAGAGTTAATATGATTAAAAAGATACGGAAATATTTCAAAGTCTCATAACCGGGAAGCAAAAATTTTCATGTATGGCCTGCCCAAGAAATTTAATCCATCCCTGAAGCCAAATTCTTTGAGCAGTGTACATAGTAGACAACCGACATCCTGGCATCCACGTAGCGCATCTTCTTCATGATCTGGGCGTTCCAGGTTTGAGTCCTAGTTCGGGAATGGTTTTTCTTTATTTTACATTATATCTGTGAGGTATATGAATGAGACCTCACCCCCAGCCCTGTAAAAAGGGGTTGAGCACGCAAGTGTGTGAGTGTCATCTTCATATGAGCTAAAAGTCAGACTTATGCCTCAGGTGCTCAGTGGCCTTTACCTTCAGAAGCTACTGCACAAACCCGGTTGAAATCGTTGACTTCGTCAGAGGGCTTGTTTAAGTGACGTAAGTAATAACAATATGAGTCGGTGAAATGTGGTATTTTCAACACATATTCTTAAAACTCTACAAGTATAGTAGAACAACAAGCTCATTCAGATCATTTGAAATGACAGAAAAAGAGCCCGAATAATAAAAAAATCCTTGTTATAAAATGTCACTTTGTATCTTTTAAAAGGCTGTCCTTAAACATACATAAAAAAAGAAAGAAATCGGACAATCCTGGAGGGGCATTTCGGTAGGGGCATAGACACTGACCTCTGCTGCATTTATTCCAACATTTGAACCAACAGCAAATTTGAAAATTTAAATTGACGACAATTTACTAATTGAAAAGGCTTCTAAAATTCTTGAAATGAGCTATGTCATCATTTAAAACGAAGTGAATAGATGCGGAAGAGAACTCGGAAAACTGTCCATAAAACAAAAAGTTCAATCCAAAATCAAAATAAAGCTTGCAACATTCTTCAATTGCAAGGTATTATAGACGGAGAATTCATTTATAGTATAAAATAACAATATTGTTGAATCATCCAGCATATTTACTTAGCACTCTTCAATTTCTCTTTATTGTCACTATAGATTATAAACAGTCATTTAAAATTAAAAAGGTGTTATAATGACATTTCGACCACATAAACAGTTCAATGACTGCTTAAGTGTTTGTTCAAAATCAGAATTGGAACGAAAATTCAGATAATTATTAGATCATTATAACAAACCCATTGAATTATTTTGAAATATTTTTTTGTTTTGTTTTTCGATTGCTTTGTGCAGACATAATTTTAAAAGTATTTAAAACTGTTTGTACAATTAACCTCCAAATAAATGGAATAGCTATCTTCAAAAAGGCATACTAAGATGTGGTACTTTTTTACTAATTAGAACAGTAATAAAAATATTAAACAGAAACAACGAAGTTCGTTATATTTTAGCTAAAAATTTAATATTGACATAAGTTCAATAAAAAAAAATAGTGCTGATACTTCGGTTATTTTTTTCATTTGAAAGACCGATGGAAAAAAAATCAATTCGCTATGCATAACTCTAATAAAAGTTTGAATGAAAATTATGTTATGCCTGTCTGAATTTGTTAAGGATAACCAAATATACTACAAATAATATTTTTAACACTTGCACTGCCACTTTGTAACTAAATGTTTGGATGAAAGTAGTCGATCACCAGAGTAAGCGACACCGATAATGAACTTGGCCATTTGCCTATGGATTAGCAAACAATATCAACACGGAATAAAAAGAAACCAAATTTCAGAATCAGTCTACTCTTACTGAGTCCCAACTGTTTATCTGAATCCCTCCATAGGGCATTCCTTTAGGTGAGTATGAATATCCCAAACCCAAGATACCCAGATATCATTTTCCTCTTTTGACTGGTATTCGCACAGGAGCCACCCATTCAAGTGAATTTAAGCCCCATAACTGGTTGAGGAAAAATTTTATGAGTTCACTTCAGTGGAAAATTATTTTTAGTTGTTGGTTTGGTTCAAGAAAGGAATTTTCAATATCTTGGTGCGGAGATAGCGAGTCGATGATGGATGCAAGGGTGGATTTAAAGTTCTACATTTTGGTAGAAATGAAATTAGGATTCCTAATTAGTTAATGATTAGTACTGTTTCTAATTAGTTAATAATAAGCAGTGTAGAATGCACTGTATTATATTGGGTGACTGATTGTCATTTATTGCACAAGATCAAAGATACAACCGGCAACCTGGGTAAGTATGCTCCTGAAGGACAAATTCTGTTAGTAATTGTTCCGGAAATTGTGGCTCAAGTACATAGTGGATATTGTAACATCTAGAAAATTAGGGATTAGAGGGAAAAAAATCGGTGCCAGTCAGTAGTAAGTGCATGATATAGATGAAATAATAGTTTAGGAAATGGCAACATCAGGCAAGTGACAGGTAATCGGGAAGTAATAGATAAGAGGCACCCATTTTGGTTTTTCAAATCTCATAATTGATGGAGTGGTTTTTCTCTTTCAAATAAGTAGATAGCTGATTTTAACCCATTTATGCCTAAGGTTAAAAATTGGTATTTTTGCTTGAAATTTCTATATGTTAGGTAAAAAAATACAATAAAAATAACTTTTATGTGAGGGGGTGTTCCAAAAATGGAACAGTAGGCATAAATGGGTTAAGCATGATCTTTAGGTGTGTGGTTCGCAGTGTCATGTTATATTGTTAGTAAATGAATCATGAAAACAGGGCTTGCGAGATTTTGGATTAAATATTAGTTTGATCGGAGTAGGTTTTAATCTAACAATGGTGAGAATAGTAATATCTGGTTGGGAGTTATTAATTTGGCGGGTAACGTCAGGAAAGTAAATTAGAAATTTTGTCCAGAAGTAGTTAATTAGGTGCTTCGATCTCTTTTCCTGAGGTGTCGGGTATTAATTGAGATATGAAGCTCAGATTTCGGATATATCGCTCGGAAGCTCGGATTCGTTTCTGGAGAGGGGGGACAATTGCTATGAGTCAGGAAGGGCAAATAAGATGATGACTTAGGACTCATGATTGCTTTAACATAGTGGGTTCCTAAAGAGGAGGGTGGGATCAGAATTCTCCAAAGAGATAGCTCACATATGAGAGGTTGCTGGAATAGCTAGATGATAATTAAGGCAATGGTCGACAATACCTATCCTTCGCAATTCATTAGTAGCAGGGTGTTCATCTAAATATCAAAATGGTTAAAATATTGGTCAAATTATGAGTTTCATTTTATAAAATTGAACCCATTTCTGCATTACATAATTGAAGGAAATACAAATATACAATTCATTGATGTGGCTCTAATATACAGCAAAGATCTTTAAGTACAGGATATTTGTCAAGATATAAATTTATATCGGCAATTCATCACATTTCCTTTACTCTTAGATGACGAATAATTTTATCTTATATCTGATTATATGGATGAATATCCTATACATTTTTACCACATAAAATTTTCATTTGGTCACGAAACAAATCAAAATAAGCAATAAAAGTAATTATTTATGAAAAAATTTCCAAGTTAAAGATCGCCTGACATGGATTATTAGAGAATATACTCATTAACTTTTGTTTCGAAATTTCCAGCTTTATGGCTCATGAATCAATCTTTGTTCTAGGAAAAAATGTTAAATTCAACAATGATACTCTTAAAATTTAAAAATATTCACCCTCACCATCTCAAATACTTTGGGGCAACTCAAACGATCCAAAGAAAGTCGTAACTATGAAAAGATCCGGATCACCCTTTGTTTCCTTCACGATCCATCGCAGGATATATCATGGTCAATAAATCAGGATGAAAGAATTTTTTAACAAATTTAGAAAACTGACTTCGGCTTAAAGCGATCTTGAGAATACTCCCAACGGAAATTCGAAACCAATAACAAAATACTGAATAAAATGCAAGAAATATCCCCTCCTTTACCCTAACAGTCCTTGATTTCTGCGACCAGGCAATTGCAAATCAATATTGCGCGGGACCGAGACTTGTGGGCAGCGGGGGGAACTTTTCCAGGATCACGTTATTTTCCCGTTTTGCAGACGGCACTACAGAACACATTCCTCCCATTTCTTCGCACCAGGAACAATAGACCCTTTTCTCCTTGTAGAAGCATCAAATTTCTCGTAAGACCCCCTCGATTATTTATCATTAAAGAAGTTGAAGGCGATAGAGAAAATACACTTCGTAATTTTCAGGAGATAAAGGGAGCCTTCAGTATTTTTTAAATTTTATTAAAATTGAGAAAAAGATAATTTTTGTATAATAAAAGAAAAGTATAGCCAAAAATACAGAAATCGTAAAATACATAAAAAACTTCAAGTAATAAAAAAATTATTCCGCGATTTAATCTCAAATTTTACAAAACTTTGTTTACCATCCAACTGCATAATTAATAAAATTTCATTAACAGTCATGATTTCAGGCGTGATAAATATGTAGATACACGAGGAGTGAACGAATAAGGAGATAAAAATTTTCCTTTAAATCTTAATAATAATAATTGATAATGCATAATGAAAATTAATTTTCTGCACAATATTTTTTACAAAGGGATTTTGTAGTGCATATCAAAATTACTACCATTCTGTTAACACAAGCTTCAAAATGAAATACACTTTTCCTGTTCGTAGTTTAAAAATTCGAAACTTACAAACCTGAAATAAGTCTCTTCGAGGAACTCCTAATATTCAGATTCTTCATTTCAAAAACATTTCAAATAAAAATCGCATACACTATTTGGGTTCAGATATGGGCGAAACATTTGAGATTTAATAATTATTTGTGTTTGTATTCTTTAACAAGATTGAGAATTTTTTTTGAAATAACTGCATCAATATTTTTTTACAGTATTTTGCGTCATGCATGTTCTGCAAAATGTCACTGTTCTGGATTCAGGTACAGACGAAAATATACACTTCAAACAAAATATAGCAACCATAAAGAATTAGTTGCTCGGCGTGAAATAAATGATCGACTCATTACGCGAACTCGTGCGCCCAACCCCTAATAGACAAGAATGACTTGTCATTAGCGATTGGCCCAGAGAATAGCAACAATACTGTATTTGATCGAAAAACAAGAACTAATCACCCTACCAAACATTTTTCATTCCCATGTCAGGCGACCCGCTTCGGTGGAATAAGAACTGCGTCATATTTAAATAAATCATAAAATATTTTAACAAAATGATACGACATATTTAAATAAGGAATCGCAAAATATTTACCGATTCCTTATGTTCACACTCATTCAAGTATATTCCCATTTTATTTAATAAAAAGATCATTTGCGGTCATGATCGAAAAGAAAAGTCGATAAACAGAGCTTCAACAACAGTTGTTCTGATAGTTCAACATCGCAACCATATAAACATTCAGGAAAGGGAGAAAAGCCTTTAAATGCGTTTCTCGTTAAACAACTATTATAAGTTATTAATATAATCAATTATTACCCTGAAAAAAGACGTTTATTTAGCAAAATTTAGTTACTCGATTCAAATTGTTCATTAAAACGGAGAATGACATGACAATATCAACGACTATTTCATAGTTCTCCATGTTTAAACTAACTCTCAATGTCGAAGCAAACAATTTACTAAATATTTTTACACGAGTAAGAAAAAAAGCAAAGAAAAAAGCAGATGCAAGGAAATGTAGCCAAAAAAATTTTTTTTCAAATGCACAACCGAACTATTATAAATACTGATATTCCAACCTGTGTAAAAAAAAGGGAAGGAAGCATTTATTTTATAGAAAATTTGGGCTTATAACCAAGCTCACTTAATCAAGTACTTGTAGTACATGCACTGAAAGTAGGAAGCCAACAATATTAAACACAACTGCATTTCAATATCATTCCTGTATCTGAAATGGAAATTAAATTTTGAAGCAAGAATTTAACTCGTGACAGAACAAACTATACAATAGATTAAACAGTATATAATTTTATTTATTTTTGAGATGTCAGCGAAAATATAAGCAAATTATTGTATTAGACAATTAAATAGAACTAATGTTTGAATGAACCCGAAACTGAAGCTTTCCGGCCTCGAGGCCAAGACTTTATTAAACCACAGCAGCTCAGAATAAACCTATAAAATTAATTTATACTATCATACACTTTTACTTGACTTCTTATATGTTGGTAAAAACGGAATTTCGTAATCAGTTTTACATTTACTTGTGTCATATACCATATTTGAAATTTTAAACAATTAGATATTTAAATATTCTCAGAGCTGGGAAGCAACAGTAGAATTTATATTTTTCGTTAGAGAAAATATTATCTAGAAAACATTATATCAAGATTCTATAATATTTATGATAAGGAATTAAATATTAAAGAGTAAAATGAATTAAAAATTTCCTATTTTCTGTGCACTCATAAGATTTGATATCATTGAATTCATTCCTGATAAAACTATATTAAGAGAAGGCACAAGATCCTATACAAAATTGTCACTAATTCCAGAGAAATCGTAGATAAATATTTATATAATGTATTAAGCTAGTAAGAAGTGTAAAAAAGAGGCTATATTCCGTTCTTTTTCAATATGTAAAAATTCCTATTCCATTTAAAAATTTTAAATATTTCTAATCGAGACTTAAACATTTGATTTTTTCAGTTCCATTTAATAATATCTTCGTTAAAGACTTTTGCCTTTTGAGTTCAAAAACCTATTTTATGAATATATTTCTTGCTTGTTTTTTAATACTTTATTAGTCATAAGCTAATATATATTTTATTTGAAGTTGTGGATATGAAGATTATTTTTCAACAGGCACAAATAAAGAGAAGGAGAGTTAAACATAGTATAACAGAGAACAATATTCAAATTTAAGGATGAAAATAATTTAATTAGACAAATCAATAGTCTTGTGTACACAAAAGCCGATATTATATATTATATATATAACCTGATGAGGACTTGACTCAAGAAATTTTAAAAGCTTGACCTAACATTGGACCGATTATAGATGTAAAAGATAAATGACTTAATGATCTGTGGCAGCTGCTTTCAATAACAAAAAATCATTAAGTAAAAACAGAATTACTATTAAATTAATATCCGTAAACTTACGCATTATAATTTTTCAACTTTTTTTAAAAATTTCTTCTAAATACATATCCATATTAAGTCATCAAAGCAAATTTAGAACTAGTAGTAGTATCTTAATTTTTCCAATTTGTATGTAAAATAATTTCACTAACTGAAACTATTTTTTAAACATTTGCTCTAAAAGTTCAATTTCTCAAATATTTATGATTAATAATTTGTAAAAATATTCGATAAATAACATCTTTTTGGAAGAATTTATACTGTAATAGGATAATCATTTTTTTCTTCTAAAGTAACGTTTTTAAAAACAATGTATGTTTTCGCAATACAATAATTTAAAGAAAGGGAGGGGGGGGATATTAACACTTTAACATATGTCTTCTGTTCTTTTGAACTTCAGTACATAAAAATATAAATTCTTTTTTACTTTTTAAAATGAAGTAAATCAGCGTTTTTGTATTACTATTTACGAAATTATTGAAATGCACTTATTTTCAGAATATTACTTGATGGGAAAAAAGATAAACTTTTTGGGAAAAAACTTTTGCGATAACAAAAGTTATAACAGTTTTTAAAAATTCTACGCTTCCTGTCATTTAAAGCAGAAACTTCAAGACAAAATAAATCCCCCAATGCATGTTTGTGTGAAATTTCATAAGAATAAGAAAATTCGTTCTGAAAAACAAATTTCCATTTTTTTTTTTAAATGCACCTAAACTTCAAAGAGAAAAGAGAAGCAGCATACGAAGATAAGTCTGAAGCTCCGTCTGTTTCGTTTGCAAACAGGAAACGAGACAAAGCAGATTAAGAATTTGACAAAAGTTGAAATAACTCATCTTCCAAACGTAACTGTTTCAAATACTTCGCAAACTCCTCAAAAGTAAAAATAAAATTTTAAATATAAAATCAGAGAAAAAGGATAAAACAGCACTTAGACAAAAAAAAATAATAATATCAAGTTTTTAAAAATCTCTTGGGCACGAGTGTCAAATTAGACGGGTGTTTTAGAACTCAGTCTCATCCGATTCCAACTTTTAATTAAAATGACAGGGACTAATTCCGATTTAATCTTTTAGATTAGCACCCAAGTCCTTTAATACTTATTCATACATATATGCAAAGATAGAAATAGTTAAGAATATCGTTTTATGTTTCATATTTGTAAATAACAGGTAGTTTTTGTCTTGATTGTTAATAAACCAGAAATTTCAAAATTAAAATCTCAAATAAAATTGCTTGAAGATTCTAAATATTTCCAAAAGTATTTTCAACTTAATTATACCTTAATAATTTCAATTATGTAGGCTATTATTCGACCTTAAGGAAACGAAAACTAAAATTATCAAAATACATCACAAATGGGCTAAAAATTTCACATCAAATGATAAATGCATCGGGTAATGTTTAATAATGAAAAATTGTTCATAAAATAACCATTTAATTTTTTTAAAAACTAGTTTCATTTTGTAATTTTACATATTGTTAATTAAAATTAAAATATGTAAGCTCACATTCATTTCCTCTAATGATGCCGGATTAGCACTTATTTTTCACAAAATCGAAAGTGTTTTCGCAAGGCACTCCCGTAAATTCCTTTATTTTGCAAACGTTGTCTATTTCCTTTCAAATAAGTTTTAAAAAAACGAGCTCACTCTTTCCGAAATTCACAATAAATATTTCCATACATAAGTTGTAATTTAAACGAATAGAGAGAACTCTGTATGTTAAATAACAAATATAAACCTAAAAAGCGGAAAAAAACAGCTTTTATCAAAGTGTTAAAGAAATTATTCAAAAACCGTAAAAGTGTAAGGCGCAGAGAAAAATAATGTAAGTAAATGAGTATATAATCATATAATGTATTTGAATTCTCATATGATAATTGTTCTGCATTTTTTTTTAAAGAAATTCATTTAGGTTTTATTACTTCACTACTTTTTCCGCCCTCACTAATTTATGATTTGTTTTTACCTCCAGATTTCTTTTAAATCATCTTTTCAATACACTGATAAAAGAACATTTTTCAAGAGAAAAATATATTTATTGTTTTTTAATCTTTCAATATTTTCTTCGAATAGTTGTCTTTAAAGGAGTTGTGCGGAAATTACCTTACTCCCATATTGTAAACAATTATATAAAATCTCATTACGAAAAAAATGTCAGTATTAATATTTTTGATACGGAAATTGAATATTTCAATTCCTCTATTTATAAAATATTCTACCAGAATATAAAATATTATTATAAGAAAAACATTTAATTTTCATCATCTTACAGAATTCTAAATTGCTCACAGCAACTTTAATTAGAACTATGAATGCCTTTGAAGACAATTTATAAGATTCTGATAGATTCGTAAACTGCAATTTCAATCACATTAATATAGTATTAATAGATGCAGAAGTTTACATTTCTTTTATAATATAGTAAGGATTTTCATTTAAAAAATATATATACTGCCAATTTTCTACTATATTAACAAAAGAGCATTAAATACTTTAAAATTATTTTCTATTTTGTTAGTCATCACTACATTTCTAAACTCCTGCTTATAAATAATGCGGAATCAAAAAATTAATAATTCTCAAATTGACTATAAGATAGTACCATCTGTATGAAATTATTAATTAATATATTAATAATTTTAGAACTTTCATTAATCATTAAAATTTTGTATCGTCGAAAAATAATAATTTAAAATTTCAAAAATGAGTACATTATTTATCCTAATATGATTTATTTTGCTTGTAAATTACAAGTGTTCAAAACACACTCCACAAGACGAACATTTTGTAAATGGTAAGTATTAAAAAAGAGAAGATTTTTTTAAATTATATTAAAACATCAATGCTCATTAAATGAAGCATTAATCAGATCAAAACTTCATTAAAACAATTCGGTCCATATATAGCATCTACCGAGGGCAAATACTGTCTATAATTTAAAGAGCCAGAGCTAATAAAACAATATTTGTTCTAAACATAAGGGCAGCTAATTCAGTTCTAAATTTTCATTGAAAATCTAACAGGGAGGGAAAAAATAGAACATAAATTTGAATTTAGAGAGAATTTTTAAGTTGAGCAAATAAAACGTCCTTTCTAAACAATATATAGCACATTCGAATATTGAATGAGGGATAATTAAGTGACGCGGATTTTCAAAAACGCATTCAATTTTGTTTTCAGTTTGTTACTTCATATGTAAAATAGATCAGATGTTACAATAACGTAAAATTATTAGCCTTTTAAATATAGTCATTCGATTTTTGGAAAAATTGATTAATAAACAAAAAAAAATATTTGCTTAAAGTTATCCTAAAGTTGCAGCAATTTCCCAAAATCCATCTTATCAGTTATGATCAGATAACATACACTCTACTTGTTGAAATCCGAGTTTTACGATTTACTTTAGAAAAACATTGTTTATCTAAACTAGCACATTTAATAAGAGAAAATATTTATGTTGCGAAAATATTTAAAGAGTTGCATATGCAAATTGTTACACAAAACTAGTTACTATATGCAAATTGTTACACAAAATAACTGGTTCAGAAAGTAGATAAAGATAAGAAGCTTCAATTTATAATCCGTGACTTCATAATTTTAATTCAAACATTATTACAGTGTGTTACAATAACATTAAAATACGTGCAAACTTTTTCAAAATAAATTATAATTAGCCAAAATTCAATCACAGTTTAAATAAAATAGACACTAATGAAGATAGTCTTAATACAAAAATGTTTAAAAGATACACAAAATATAATTATCTACATTGAATGACAAATGACTGAAGGCAAAACTTCAGGATCGAAAATAATGCAAGAGTCGTCAAAATTCGTTTTCCCTTAGTCTTTTTAATGCTATAATGCGCAATTTAAAACCAAATTTCGAGGAAATGATTTCAGTGCATTATATCGGATTAAACAGAAAATATGATTTAACTTACAACACATTACGAAATGTTTCTTTCCACATCGGTTGTTTATCCAAGAAAAATATTACAACAAAACAAAACATTTTAAAACTAATTAACGATTTGGTTTAATCGCAAAGCAAGTTATCCAAGAAGCAATAAAAAAATAAAAAATAAAAAACTTGCCTTATAATTGGCGGGTAACTGTCAGAACAAAAAAACTTTCACCGGTTTGCCCATAATTTCTTACACTTTTTTTCCTCTCAGAAATAGGAAAAATACGATTTATACATTCTCATTAAACATGCCTTAAAAACAGAGTGATGGACTTACGATTCCATAAAATTTGAGCATAGAATGCGGAAGAGATTAAAACATATGAAAGAAATGTAAAATGTATTATTGCAAACTACTGTAAATAAATACTAAAAATTTAGAAAACTAGACTTTCATTTACCCATATATTGAAGTTAAATTTGATATAACCATTAGGCAGTTTCTTAGTGATCTCGAGAAATTATATTTGAAATAACAATCATTTATTTAATGAAGACATTTTAGAAATCTAAATTCTAGAATAAAAAACAATCAAGCATAAGAATATAAAAACGACATTTACGGCTTCCCGAAAAAAAGTTTTGCATAAACTTTGGTCCAAACATCTGTAAAACATCACACTTTTTTATTATGTTATAAACAAATCGAAACTTTCTCAAAAAAAAAAAAAAAAAAAAAAAAAAAAAAACGTGTAATGTTTTATTAATTTGGTAAAAACCATATACTTTTGGATGTTTAAGTATTCAGTCAGTATTAAGCGGATAGTTTTAGAATAAAATTTAAGAATTTGGATTACAATTATATGGCAATTCAAACATCATATTAAAATTAAGAACGTAATTGAAAAGAGGAAATCTTCAAATACGCATCTCTCCTTTGAATTTAATTTCCAGGCCTTTTTGAAATATTAAACACTTTTAACAAATACAAATTAGATGAATTTTTTAGAACAGATAAATAATTGTTGAGAGTTCACAATCCTGAAAATAGATAAAAATTCTATTTACATACAAACAATACAAGTCAGTAAATTTGCAAAAGATACCCGTCCATAGAACTCAGCAGCATATATTAGTGTTTCCCATAACTCCAACACAAGTGTCATTAATGTGAAGTTAAAGAATGTATATTTTATATTTAAAATGGTGAAGAGTCAGTTATTTAAATATCTTATCTCATTAATATTTAGATGACGAAACATTAGATCATTGAAATTTAACAAAGAACATTGGCGTTTCCTTGAAGAAAAATTGAATCAAAAATTTATTTCTTTACATTAAAAATAACTGAATTTTGAAAAAACTTAAACAAAAAAACAAAATATAAACAAGAATGGATGACAAGTAATATTAAAATAGCAAATATATTTATAACCACTTGAAATATCCCAAAAAAATATTTGCTTATTTTTCAAGCCTGTGTGTAAACAGTGGTTATTTCTGTTAAGTAATAACGCTCGGCAGTACAAAAATGATTGACAACAGAAAACCATTTAAAACTGGAATCCAACATTTAATTTTTTTCTTCGGACTGTATTTAAATTTACAGAATTTCATTAAAATCAACCATCTAAAGGAATGATCAAACTTTTATTTCCCATAAAAACTTTTTACATCTGACGGCCGGTATCGGAATAACATTCTATAACCTGAAAAGGTCTCATCGCGCATTCATTCACCGAAAACAACAAAACAAAAACTGCGATGCGTATTTCATTACAAACAAACAACACCCTAAGAAAACATTAAATAATATCGAGCGAAATCAAAACAACTTGAAAAAGTTTACGTGAAAGTATCTGTAAAACCTACCTTTATGCTTCAAGCTCCCAGCCTAGAAGTCAGCTTCCCCAGATACCGAAATGAACCAACTAACCTACACGTTTAACTGTTTGCTTGAAAAAGTGGAGGGAAAAAATGTTGTTTTTTTTTATTCTGAAAGCAGAAAAAGCTAGTGGTACGAGTTGGAAGTCCTTTTACTTCGATCAGCGAACACTGTCAGTTCCAAAACAAAGTTAAAGTACCGCTGTACAGACCGCAACGAACAGCGTCATATCAATCCTTAGGTACAATTTCGTCTGCTTCTGACGTAAGAGGAAGGCTGTCGCAGCGATGCCAGCGCCACTTCTTATGCAACAGCTGACTGGCTGATCTAAACTCTACGAAAACGGGCGCCACCTATTTTGGTTTTTTTTAATAGGTGCTCATTTTCAAGGAATCAATCAATCAAATCATTACAAGACTGTTTTAAATAAATAAATATATATTTATATGAATTAGATATTTTTAATTGAAACATCATTTTCAGACAGATCATTCGGATAAAAGAATGTTTTTTAAGAAGTTCAATCAAGTTAATAAATATTTCCTGAAATTTTTTTAAATTTAAGTATCTATTGATGAACATATGCAAACAGAATTAAATTCAACCTTAACTTGGAAAAAAGACAGGCAATTATTAAGCTAGTTGGGTGTAAATAGATTAACCAAAGCCACAAAAGCCCTGCAAACCAAAAGCAAGGAAAGAACATTCATCAGTATTCTGGTATAAAAATTTGTTTGAAAATTTAAATTGAGATTAAAGCTAGATTTTATCAGTTTTTCGAATATAAGATAAAGGACAAGAAATTAAAAATCATTTATCAAATAGTTTATTTCAATTAACAATGAATTATTACTATTTAATAAATTTAATAAATTATTACTATTTGCTTTTCTCATGATTAGTACCAATATAATATTGTTGTGTCATGAAAGTTTGGAGAGTGAGTTAGCTTCCTCATCATTTGACCATATTTGAACATTTTGAATCATATTCAATAATGCATCTCTCAAGCATACCTTTTAAAAAAACATTTTATTCTTCCTTTCGCTAATATATGCTTCAAATAGACATCTACTACAAATACACAACCCCAAGAAGAATGAATTTGCAAGGAGACTCTTGACACTTAATTTTTAGCTTGGAAAAAATTAAATTCTAACAAAAGAAATTGATATTCCTGAAACTAGCGTAGGCAAATATTTTTTTCTTATTTTCATATTTAGAGACTACTTTCTTAATCCTCGTGTTACTTCAAAACGGGACTTATCAATTATTAGCTTGTTCTTGGAACAATGATGATATCAACAGAAATATGTCCCAGAATGAAATGTTGAAAACATTTAGTGACTCTGAGTTTGACTATGAAAGAACTCACAAGGCAGAATGTGTTATACGCGTAACAAAGAATTGAAATGGCAAAGATGTGAAAATTTCTTTGGAGAATTCTTGTATTGTTTGTGTTATCTTTTTTAATTTTTGAGACAGCATTATTGCAGCAGATTCAAAATTTTAATCGACATACGTCACTTTGCTGTTGTTATGAGAGCATGAATTGATCCCATTAATATTTGTAAACAAAAATTATAGCCATAAGAATAGATGAATAAGATAAAATCAATAATGATGTTTTTCTATAAAAACTTTATGACTGGAATGTATTTCATCCACAGAACGCTCAGAAATAAAAAAAAAATTAAAAAGGCATTTGAAGATTTAAATCCATTAGAGACTTGTATTGCTATTTATTAAACTACTGATCTCACTTTCATATTTTAAAAATTAAATTTAAAGAGGAAGCAGATAACAGATTTAGTAATCTATGGTAATCAGCGCCAATTCTGAATGCAACAACTTTTCACATATTTTAAAATTATCATTATTATTATATATATATATATTAAATTTTTGGATAGGGAGATACAATATTGTAATCGGTAAAAAAAAAATAAATCTCGAGGTATCTTCATACTCATCGCTAAATCCATCCTAGATTTGGATGTATCCGAGTCCAAAGAACAGATTTTTGGAGTTATACTGACCAGACTCAAAACCTCAAAGAGCTAGAAAGATCATTTTGGTATGTGATCTTTTTATCAAAACAGCAGACTGCTATCAAATTTTAGATGTCATCCATTTAAGGAAATCTTGTCTGCAAAGATTAGACTAACAGAAATCTTAAAAGTACAACGAGTTAGATAAATAAAATTCGGCATATAATTTTATCACCAGTATTATTGATAATAAATTGGGGTTCAAATTGACAATTTAGCAATCTGTAATCCTATGAAATCATGTTCGATAGCTAAAAATTCGGTACATAATCTTGAAATCCGAACTATAAGTTTGTGCCTAATCAACAAAAAGTGTAAATGCACATTCCGCACTGTACTGCTAACAAAATTTAAAAAATGCAGAAAATGCATCATATTAATCTTACATACGAGGAAGTCCAGGGACTTGGGTATATTATCACCTATTAGAAGTAATACAACAGTTCTTTTGGGATGAACCTCGTAGCTTTGAATTCCATTCAAGTGGATGACATCTGATCTGGCACCCCTTCTCTGAACTTCATTTCCAAACCAAGAGTAGGACAGGGAGCCGATGACGTCAAATTTAACATTTTCAAATTTCAGGTCCAAATAGATGAAGGATCTTCGGAAAATTCAAGTTCCTAAGCTGAAGTTAAGCTAAGCTAAGTTCCCTTAGAAAGTGTGAGGGAGATTTGTGAAAGAAGTCAAGGAATAAAGAGTGTTCCTTTAAAGAACCATATTGTGTCCCATTGCCAAAATCAGAAAGCTTATTCGAAAATAATCGATATAATTTCTCATTTTTGAAAAAGAAATAACTATGAACTAATTCAAAATAACGTAAAAAGCATTGTATAATTTTCACACACGAAAAGAATATATAATGATTCTTATGTTATGAAGATATTAATAAGAAATAAACAAACGACATTATCTTAATTTCAAAAAATGTTGAATATAATAATCACATATGAAATTAAGAAGCATTTGTCTAAATCAAGCCGTAAAATTAAATGAAATTACATAAAAAGGATGCAAGGAAATTATTTCTAGTGAGATAAAAGCATACCTACAACGTAGTTTACTTTGTAAATAAAGTGGTATGAATAAAAAAAAGAAGAAAGAAAAGAAAGGCTATTAAAATAGTGGAATCTCACGTTGCACTTTCTCTCTTTTATATTACAAATAAATGAAATAAAAACGGACTTGATTTCTGGTTTTGTAAAAAATTCAAATGTTATTTATTTTCTGAGCTAAATCTAAGAATTTTCCCTTATTGTCTTAAATCTAAGAATTGGCCCTTAAACTTTATTTCTATAAGCATGGTTTAAGAAAAAATTATTTTTTCTTTTTCTGAAGTGTTACACGACATCTAGGAGTGATTATCGAATTTCATGAAATTTAATTATCGCGTTCACAACGAATTTAAGTAAATTATATTTTTGGATGTAATTTATAGACAAAATAAAAGTAATGGAAAAGCCTCAAATTAAATCGGTGTTATCATACCTTACAGAATTAAAATTATTTTCGAACTTATAACAAACAAATTAATCCATTACTTTATAAAATTCAAAATCCATGCATCTAATTTAATTGCTTCTGCACTAATTTATCTAAACTGAGGCCCCCAAAAGATGAAAATAATTAAATTTTTGATGAATGCAGTGAATTAAAAGAAAAAAAAAGACCCTCGTTCACTATGCCTTTTTTTATTTGATTTGAAATATTAAAAACTAGCCGCCTTTGGCGACCAGCTGGTTCGCCATGAGTAAAGCGTTCTAAAATGTTCAATTAAATCACATATTCATTAGCCTTGAAGTAATTCCGGGCATTGATTGACCTGAAATTAATATTTTCTTTAAGATGATGGATGGAAAGTTCTAAAAGTACACCTTTTCCTAATAAAATTCTTTAATTTTATAATCAGTCAGTTTTAACCATCGGTTATGCTTCCAAAATATTTAAAAAAAATTCAATGATGTTGCAAAAATATTAAATATGTTTTTTTAAAGAAAGCGAGAAAGGGAAAAAATGTATTGAATTAATGATACAGATATTGCAAACGATTACATAAATATGCCATTAAGTCCGGATTTCAATGCATATCCTGTCTAAATTCAATCAGGTTTACCGTAAATAAAAAAGATTTATTGAGTTAATGATATAGATATTGCAAACGATTGTAGAAACCTTTGCTTTGCATTTATTTTTTAAAGAAAATATCACATTTTATATTTATTTTATTTTATCCAGTCACGTGTTAAAAGTATCATTTCTTTAGACTTGATTTACGATTATTGTTTTTTTTTATTATTTCAACTTCCGTCATTGTTTTCTTTTATTTATTGAGTCACGTGCTCAAAAAAACATGGTCAAAATATTTCTTTAAAAATTCGTTAAAAATAGAGGCTTAAGTTATACATTGAAACACTGATACCATTAGAAAGCTAATTTTTTTATCTTTAAATTGATGTAAAAATCCTGTTTGTGCAATCATATTTTCGGAAGTTATAGCGGAAAAACGTCGAAATTTCGCTTAAATTTTAATTAATTCAAATTCTAATTAAAAATTCGAAAAAAGGGCTCCAAGGTGCACATTCCGGACCTGCAAGGTATACATGTACCAAATTTGGTAGATGTAGGTCCAACGGTCTGACCTGTAGAGCGCCAACACACACACACACACACACACACACACACACACACACACACACACACACACACACACACACACACATTGAGCTTTATTATAAGTATAGATATAGATTATAAAGACAAAATTTGAATATTTTTTACATACAGTGGCTCAAAAAATTGAGAGTACACTTTACTTTTACTTGTTAAATCCAACTTCCAATATAAATAGCACATTACCAAAAAGTGCAAACATACTTTTATTTTTATATAAAATAAATGGTTTAATTTAAAGTAAAAATAAAGTACAATCAACGAAAAACCTCTAAACTGAAAATTTTCAGACGTATTTTAAATAAACCTACTCAGATTCTTGCCTCAAAAAATTGAGAGAACGTCTATGAAATTTGTGCAATATCTCGAATAAAAAATAAGGTGTCACTGCTAAGTTGCATGTCTTTTGACTTTTATAATGACCTCTAAACGTCATTGCACCGATTTCACCAATTTTTGGTGAAATCTGAAGATATTTTACCCCATTTTTCTTGAAACACTTGTTTTAAATGGGTTTTGTTTCTAATTTTGTGTTTATGAGCCAATTTTTCGAACATGGCCCACAATATAGGTTAATATTCAGTGGCAAAGATGTCGGAGTACTGTGTTGGTGTGTATAACTGCTGCTATAATGAAAAAGATACCATATTTTGATGGTGACCCAACGATGTTTGGGTTCGTTGTATTGCTCAAAAATGGAATTTCCATGTAAAGAAAATTTTTAACACTTTTCTTAAGATTGCTGCAACCGTATGTTTCATCCAACTTACAGCAGAAATTTCTTAAATCATATGCAAAAATGTAGGTGCTGAATTTGTGCGAAATGCCATTATACAAGCTGGATCTAAAAGTCGTATAGTTAGAGAGAAACCCTTCATCACTTGCAAATTCAGATAAAGCAGTTGAAGTTTTATAAAAATACTCATAATTGAAGACCATTAAGTTCTGAAGAAAGTTATTAATAGTAATGAAAGAAAACTCACTATTTTTGGCAGTGATGCAATCGTACTGTATGGAGAAAGCCTAACACTGTTTTGAATCAAAATAATTTACGTCCTACATGGTGGTGACTCCATCATGATTTGAGGTTACATGGCTTCATCTGAGGTAGGAAATTTCATTCTTATAGATGTTATTATAAACCATATGGTTTATTGGGATATACTTCACAGCAATCTAAAGGAAACTGTTAAAAATTTGAGTTTAGATGGAAATTCCATTTTTCTACACTACAACTACCCCAAACAGAGTGCAAGTCACATCAAAATATGGTGCCTTTTTCTCAAAAACAGCAGTTACACATATCAACATAGTACCTCGACATCATTGCCACTGAATATTAACCTATATTGTGGGCCATATTCGAAAAATTGTCTCATAAACACAAAATTAGAAACAAAACCCATTTAAAACTAGTGTTGCAAGAAAAATGGAGGTAAAATATCTTCAGATATCATTAAAAATTGATCAAATCGGTATAATGACATTATAAAAGTCAAAAGACATGCAACTTAGCAGTGATACGTTATTTTTATGCGAGATATTGCAAAAATTTCAAAGGTGTACTCTCAATTTTTTGAGACAAAAATCTGAGTATGTTTATTTAAAATGTTTCTGAAATTTTTCAGTTTTTCAGTTTTTTGTTGATTGTACTTAATTTTTGCTTTAAATTAAACCATTTTTCTTATGTAAAAATACAAACATGTTTGCACTTCTTGGTAATGTGTAATTTCCATTGGAAGTCAGATTTATCAAGTAAAAATAGGGTGTACTCTTAATTTTTTGTGCTACTGTAGGTTGCAAATAAAATATTTAACCCTTTGAGCTTGGAAAAGTAATTAGAAGCACAATTATTCACCTATTAAAAATAATTGTTTTTTGTTCCAAATAACAAATATATATATATATATATATATATATATATATAAGTTTTAAATTGAATTCTCCCGTTTAATTAATTTGCGTCCTCTTACTACTCTGCAGGTATCAAAATTAAATAAATAACACGTCAAAACGATGCACTGTCTTGAAAGGTGAGTGAGAGTCACCATCACCAAGAGTGTAAAGGGTTAATATTTCTTTTACAAAAATAATTTTTAGATTTATCCAGTATCCAAATAATACATCAGTTGTTTTGATGATTAATGAAGAAAAAGTTCAAAATAAATCTCTACCCTTTTTCTGCTTTACAAATCCGATAATTCTGTATAAATTTGATACGTTTTAGTATTTTGTTAGATAACTTTGATTTCTAATTACATGTTACACCATGTTTTCATGGGTCTTACGAGAGTTTCACAATAATCTTTACTGACGCTCATTTTTCTAAAAATACCATTTTCATTTTAAAAAATGACATTATTTAACAGCAACTTCTGATAACATAAATTTCCTATGTCGTTTCAGTCTGACAATTATGGAGGGGTGGTAATAACTTTCGGACAGTTCCATAGTAGCCGCAAGCGGATATTGAATGCAGAATCATTATCCTGTTATAATTAAGAAGTAATTGGTATCTAAGCCATTGTGTACTAGGGTTTATATTATCTTTTAATAAACTGATGTGAGCATAATGATTCTATGAACACCAATCAGCCAATATTTACTGCAGCCTTACACCCCCATACCATCAGGCTTCCTCCTCCATGTTTTACAGTTTTACTCATTTTTTCTAGTTTCTTTACTAGTTTCGTTGCTTTTTTACTTTTCCATTCGATTAAAATAAATTGAATTTTGTCTCACTGGCAAAAAGCATATTCTTCCAAAACACAAATGCCTCTTTTTGTACTCTTTTGCTAAACGAAGCCTTTTTTTTATCGATTTTGCTTACTTATATACGGCTTGTTTTCGCAACCACTCTTGTCATAAGGAAAATGTAACCAAATGCATTGTCACCTAAATGTTCCTAGGTGATTTAAAAAATAATGTTTGCTATAGTCAACTTTTTATTCAGATTTAAGAAGTTCGATAATTTATTGAGTGGAGAGTTACCATTGAAAAGAGATAAACATATAACGAAACGTTTTCAAAACTCTATCGTTTTAAAGTCAATTTAAACTCCTATGTAGAATGGTCTCGCAGTAAATGATGGAAATATAAGAAAAAAACTTAATACTGTAAACACTAAGTCACAAGGTTTAATCAGTCCACAAGTAAGTTTGTAGTTTAAATTTTGATCATCAGACATCAGCATGGAACAAACATCTTTAAGTGAACAAAAATTAATTGTTCATGGTTTAAAGTTAGGTAAATCACCTCGCGAAAGCAGGAATTGAGTGAAAAAACTCGTTCTACAATTCAGGGTTTTTGAAACAGACATAAGTATATTCAAGGGTAGCAGAACACATTCAAAGAGAGCAGACGAACTTTTTTTAATTCTCACGATGAGCGTTGGATTATTTAAAAAGTTAAACAAAATTCTACTATGAGTGCTTGAATAAAAAGATTAAAGTGGTTTAATTCTTTATCTATTAGAGATAAAAGAGCAATGTAATTTGCAAAGCAGTTCAAAATAAGTTAAGAAATAAGGCTGGGTTGGTAAAAAAAAATCCATAATTTTTCTGAAATTTACATTTTTAAAATTTTTATGAGATCTTTCTAGAATAATTTAGCCAATTAGACAGCTTTAATTTTTTATACAGCAACATCATTACAAATAAAACCACATACTCGTGTCTTTAAAATTTTGTGAGTTATACTTTTTTCAAAATTAAACTCGTTGTATAGGGACCATATGCCAAAATAGAAATAAAAATTTGTGACATATTATAAAATATAAAATACATAATAACATTTACGTAAAAATAATTTTTACGTCTTTATTGTATATTGGCGACAGTACCACGTATTCTTAAGGTTTTTTTTTTATGTATTCAGACTGCGTTTTTTATTTGTAAAAATTAAAATAAAAAATAAATGGAATCAAGTATTTTACTGTCACAATAATCATTATTTTTCAAAACGATATTCTAACAAACTGATTTGCAGAAATTTATTTTCTTTCATTTAACTGTAATTTAACAGTTTCAAATACTTATGTTAAAATATTTTCTAACTTCATAGTAAAATTTAAACGATTTAAGATCTTCCTGAAGTGCATTGTATAAAATATGTATCTTCTTGTATGTATGATTTTTAAATGCGCCAACTGCGAGATCCCATAAAATAAAACCGAGAACGTTTCGCTGCTCTCTTTGGAAGACCACGGGTTCATCTTTGTCTAAGAAAGTTTTATTTTAGAGCATTTGGGATTTTTTTTTTTTTGATATTTGCTATCGCATCTAAGAATTTCCAATACACAGTTTGTATATGGCCCCTATTTTCAACGAAGAAACAGCGTTTTATATGATGTAAAAAATGGTATACAATTTTTTTTTCTGTAACATAATTCATTTGGTTTTCAAGACTCAATTATGCTGGATTTTTAATGATCTTTTTGGAAGAAAAAGAAAAACTTTTTAATTGATCAAATTTGTCTAGAGGAGTAGTATAAAAAATAAACAACATTTTGAAAGCCAACGGACAAATATTTTCATTATTGTCGTTTTATTCTGTTTCTTATTTTGAACTATTTTGCAAATTCCATCGTCCAGTTATCTCTAACGAGTAAAGGATTAAACCGCGTTTCGATGTTTTGGGGATACACTGCATAGAAAGAAGTTTCAATCGAGACAATTTGGCTGTATGCATTCCATAAAATGAAATAATTATGTTTAGCCTTCACCACATGTCCGTTCTAATCCTAATCTAGTACGTCTCTATAAATGGGTTCGGTTATCCAAGGCTCTATCCTCTCACATGTAAACGCAAATAATATGATACGTTAATAAAAAGTAATGCTTTAGTCCGCGGTCTAAATCAAAGAAACAACTTCAAGGGGATATATCTTGACTTATACTATTGTCATCATGTTATTCTAGTGGACATCACACCCCTAGGACAAAGATGCATATGATTACTGTCTTTTTGAAACATGTTTTATGACTATTGTGAAGAAAGCGACGTCACTTCCTGCAGTACCTTCCTATCGCTCTTCGAGACAATGTTATTTGAGATTTAACATAACCCATGATTTACTAAGATTGCAGTACCACCATCCGTAATCACCAAATTTATGTCCGTGCTATCAACATTTTATTTCCAAATGAAAATAATGATTATAGCTGTAAATCACTTCATATGAAGAAATAATACTTCTTCAGGTATTACTTAATGTCCATAATCATGACCGTAGTTGCACATTAGCATTTGATAAATGGTGAAAACATCGAAATAGCATAAAAATTTCACACTCTTTTTAAGAAATCTATATTACATTAGTTGTAATTATATGTTAGCCACTATTAAATTCGCAGCTCTCACAATATCGAGTGCTTATTACAATACTTTTTAGTGTATGAAAAATATAATGGATTAACATAATGGAAAAATGGGAACTTTGAATATTTCTTTTAAAAAGGTAGAAAATATTATGATTCATTAGTGGGACAGTGAGAGGATTTCATATTTGGAGGTTGGCGGGGATGTGAGCTCAATTTCTGATGTACAGTTTCCTCACTTTTCGTTTGGTGAGAGAAATATTTGGAAATGATTGATGAGATGATATTAAACGCTTGTATGAAATGTATTTGTATCTAAAGCAGCGATTTCTGAAAATTAGTAATTAATACATCGATTGAAAAAGGCTAAAGGAAACGTTCTAAAATAAATGAATAAAGTTGATATTAGAAAAATTGAATAATCTTCCATTTTAATACAAAAATGAAACATTCTATAATTTAATAAGAAAACAAAAAATAATTATTTCTTTCCCGGAAATTCTAAGAACTCAATTAGGGAATAGGGATAAATTTTGATAATCTTCAAAAGCAAATGTTTTAAAAAATTCTTAGCTTTACAGTAAGGTCAACCAAATATCATAAAACCGAAATTACTCTTTTCATTTCCAAATACAGAGCATAAAAAGTAGATGAATGACTCTATTTCGGTCATACCAACATTCATTTTGTCAGAAAGATGAGTGTTATTGACACACCGTAGATTTCCAGAGCCGGAATATTTTTTTCGCAATTCTCAATGCATGTGTTTGAACTTATAGGTATTCTCCAATACAATATCTGAAAATGACTGATGAGTATGATCCCTATTTAACTACATTCTTTGAGACGGTGTATAGAAATCAAAGATTATAATGAATTTGAGTTTACGTTAGAATTTATTTTTATAAAACAGAAGGAATTCAAATGAAAGCATTCATGAAATAAATATTCTCTCTGTTAAAATTTTATCATGTATCTTAATTTAATCTTTTCATTAAAAAAAGGAATCTGCTTAAATTTTATAAATCCAAAACTAATTACTTTTATATTTGTATCTAAAATTTAAAAGAAGTTAAAATATACCGAGAAGTATATCACGGAGGGCTCGCAATATAAGAGTAGGCACCACTCAAAAGTGGTGAATATGTTAATTCAAATATAATCAGTTTTATTATTTTCATTTGTTTACCTTTATATTGAATAATTTGACTGTATCTAAATGAAAAAGAATTATAAAAAAATACTCCAAAGCCTTCATTTGATAATAAATGTTGCTAACAGACTAAGTATATCATTTGAGCTATGTCAATTTCATTCTATGAGCTAAAATGAGTGCCAATGTTCGATAAACTGGGTTGCTCAAAGAACCACTTATTTTCACTATCTCATTAAAAATGTAGATGTACGCACGATTACTTGATATTTTTTAGAACGATTCAACAAAGATAACATCAATCCATGTTCTCAAAATAAAGTAAAGAATAAAATTGACAAAATTTGTGAAAAGCCTAAGAATTTTTTATCGTATCATTCAAAGGTACATATTCGAGTATCAACAATCATTTCATCTTAACCAAACTGTCGAAACGAAAATTTCATTTTCTAGGAATATGGACCAATATTGCCTTAAGTGTACTATATATCATTAATTCACTTATTTCTGGAATTTTCAGTCAAAACTGTTTGTGTTTATAAGTTAAATAAAATTTCACCTCAGAAATTCCTACTGATTTTTCTCGAGTTATTTCTTGAAGTATTTTAATCTTCGTTTTGTCTAAGGCTCATATAAAAATTCTTAGAAGCTACATTAAGGGAAATATAGTTAAAATAATTTATGAGATGTTGAAATATAAATAAATATGATCATTTGTTTTTCCATTTGATGGATTATTGATTTCAGATTCTATGCTTTCACCTAAGTTATTATTTTTAACAAATAAACATTTTCATATTTACTCAGTTATTTAAATATATGTTTTAATAATGATTCCCACTAATATTTTTGAACAGAAAAAAAAGTTAAGCACCTTATATTATTATCATATGTTCCAAGTTCAGAAATTACTAATTTTGGAATGTGTTAGGGATGGTGGAGTAAAAAGCAACAACTTAAGCAAATGGTAAATAATAAAGTTGTAATTATGTTGAAAAAGTAAAATTTTCTGATGAAATTCAAAATCCTAGTTAGATAAATTGAGAAAGATCATTACCTCTTTTGACAGTGTAATCCTTTCTTTTGCAACAACAACGACTTAATAGAGCATTTCTCATGATTAGCACTAGTGAAGAATGGACCTTGTAATGATCTTCCACAACAAGGGTTATCAAATTATACAAAGTTAAGGCATCTTTTCCTGCGATGCAACGGCGTGGTGAAAGATTTCTCCAAAAGCAGATCTTATCGCTAGAAGGAATCGGATGTTTGATTAGGTGGAACTTTTATGTATACGTATAACTGGCTGTCAAATCTCTTCACACATGCGACATATACATTCATTCGATGAAAATTCGGACACAGACAAGGGAAAAATCTGGGATTTATCCAACTCTAAACAAAAATAAATAGTCACGACATGAGAATGAAAAAGGATTCGGGTAAAAAAGTAGAAAGGGCAGTTAGCCTATGATAATTGAGGAGCTTAAAGTCCAAAGTATAGATCCAATGGTTTGATGAGATAACTCAGGATGGATGTGTTGAAAGCAGAAATATCAGTGCAGAAATAATAAAAAATAAATTATCAACAAATAAGGAAATTCCTCCCGAAGTGGAGTTCCCGATTAAAAAAACGGCTCTTGAAAAAATTATAAAAAATATTCATGTGGTGTGTTTTATTTGAAAAAATGGGAATATTCTCAAAATAAAATTTTAACTAAGCAAAGTTGGATTTTCAACAAAAATTAAAGAAATTTTCAGAGAATTGGTATTTAAGCTAATTAGGGAATAAATGAGATTTTCATAGCAGCATCGTTCGTTCTGAGAAATAACATAAAATAATTTTATATACTTAAAATATTTACTAAAAGAACCGTTTTTGACTCCTCATCCAAAAAATTTCATTGTAAGTAAATGTACTAATTGTAACTCACAAGAATGCAAAACGTACTGAAAAGAAGTGTTTAGTTTGAAAACACCTTTTGTTCTTAACACACACACAAATAATAATCTTGTACAAAAGAGTATTTGAGAGTAATATGTTGATAAATTTGAAAAATAATGCTTAATGAATGATGAAACTATGATTTATCTGATACGATTAAAAACACTTTATATTATGTATAAGAAAATTACAAAAACATTGTGGCAATAAATATGTACCAAGACTTAAAAAATATGATAAATAAAAACTTTTTGCCTAAATTTTAAATATTATGTTAAAGATTGCTTTTGAGTGTAAAAATTAATGTTTGCCTCGAATATAACAAATGTTTATTTCTGTGCAGCAAGGTAATTACTTTTATGTAAATTCTTATGTCTGAAAGTATTAACAAAGATAGATTTGTTTGAATCAAAACTTCAGGTGCATAAATCCTTAAAAAAAATTTCAAATACAAATATAAAACAATTTTAAATATGATAAATATAGTTATTTAAACTAAAAAATATTAGTACAAGTAAAAAACATTCAAAATGTTTTAAATATTTTTTTCAAACTACAATGGTAAATATTAAATCAAAAATGCAAATGATGAAAATTAGTTCGCTCCAAAATAAAATCATATAGCTTCGTTATGAGAAATATTGATATACTATATATTAATGTGCAAAATAAGAGTAAATAGTATAAAAAGTATAAGTGAACGCGAAGTAATGTTCTTTCGTCAATCAGCGACAATTAATTTTGTTACTGTTAATAACAAGCACAAAAAAGGAAAATTTATTCTGATCCAAGATAAGCACTGATCTTACAATCTTATGAGTCTTATTATATTTAATGAAGCGATTAACTGATTCTTGCCATGGAATAGAATCAATATAATAATCCCGAAATCATGGCATCTGATAACTAAGTACGGATAGCTCGTTCAAACCCTGGCAGGGCGGAAAATACCGGCCTGCAGACCTATGCAAGGTCACACATACCGTTGCCTTATATCACACTCCCACTCCTCTACCACGTGTCTGGTGCCGGTGCGTGCTCAGCCGTTCAGTCTACCTGCAAACTTTGCCAGGATTTGTTATATTTGAACCCTGCTGTTGTGTTCGGGTCGATATAACCCGAAATGAAATTTATACCTTCATAAAAAATATACATACAGGGATATTTTCATGAAACTTCTTGACATCTTTGGTAAATAATATAAATATGCCCTCCTAGAGGAATTTATGTTTATTTCCATTTCGAAGGGTTATTTTTCTATTTATATCTATTGTATCATTCGGGTCAATAGGATCCGATGCAAAAAAAAACCCCATTTATTCTTACTCATACATATTCAATTTTGATTGAAATAATTTTTAAAAAAAAGGGAATAACAATAATTACTCTACTTTATTCATTCTTGAAACCTGTTTTATTGACGTGTGTATTTGGTCACATGACAAGAGTCAAAAAGTGTGATTGACAGGGGGGCAAATTATTTCCTCTTATTGCAACGTTTCTTTTTTTTTCCCTACTTTATTTTACTTTCTGATATACTGTAAAAGAGTTGTACCCGTAAGTATGAGAGAAAAAATGGTGAATTGCATAAATTTGAGTCACCCTAATATAGCTAAACTAAAAGAAGCTTCTAACAGCGAAGAATTATCCGGATATGAATTCTATGCAAGTGATGAAATTGAGAGTGAAAATTCTGACAACGGTTTTGATAACGGTATTCAACAAATGGACTATAAGGAGAGAATTCAGTCCAACAATCAGTGAAATAAAGTAGAAGTTGGATACCTTGCCACATTCTTCTTAATCAACAGTTGCTAATATTATAAAAACTACTCCATGGATCATAAGATATGTAATGGCAAAGATAACAGAAAGGAAAAGATCGTTTGAGATGGTATTCACTTCTACAACTGAAAACGAAATCATGGAAATGACTAATATTGAAGGAGAAAAAGTTTATGGAAGAAAGTAGAAATAATATCGAAAGTAAAACTTTTCAATCATATACTGCATTATTACTGTTAACTGGTGTTTATGACTGGAAAAAATATATTTATTGTCCCCAAAATGTCCCTTGAAACATTCTGCACCGTATGGAGAGTTGTTCGTTTTGATAATAAATCCACTCGTCTAGAAAGAAGAAATTTGGATAAAATAGCTGCAGTGTGAAATATCAGGGAAAAGTGGATAGAAATTCTTCAAAAATTATATAATTCGAATGAAAATATTACTGTAAAAACAAATTGTCGAAACAAAGGCTATTTTTGGAAGAACTGGGAAAATCCTTCAATTTTCCACACATTGAAGCAAAGCTACACATGGCAAGAAAGGAGGACTCGAAAAATATAGTGATTGCAGAAAAAAAGGGAAAATGTGCCATCGAGATCTTCTGAGGACACTTTATTGTGTGTCGATTGTGCAAGGCGCAATAACATATTAGTTTTGCTATCATTGCATCAAGCAATGATAGCAAAACTAATATGTTATGCTGCAATTGTAAGAATAACATTCGCAAATCTCATAAAAATATTGTTGTTCAAATAGTAAAAAAAAGGATAAATAGCCAAGTTGTTGCCTATGCGTTTTGAGGTTTCAATAATTTATCGCCTTCTCATTTCGAGGCTCCAAAAACCTCAAATGAAAATTATATTATGTTCTCACATTATAAAAAGGCATAAATCTGCAATTTGTAGCCATCACATTTTGAGACTCCACAAACCTCAAGCGAAAATAATATCATGTTCTCACATGATAATAAAAGTAAGCTTTCATTACGAGTATGTTTCTGTTATTCTTTTCTGTTCTGCTTTATATTATTGCAAGTTTCAATTTCAAATATTTTTTTCTTATTTTTATTAATGTTTTATATTAATATGAGTTTTAAGAAAGATATAATATCATTGTTTAAATAATTTCTTAAACGGCACCTGTCAATTACTGCTAGAAAAGGTATTTTTCTGAATCGGGTCAACAGAACAGCAGGGTTAAATGAGTTACTCAATTCTATGTGAGTGACTGTAGTAATCAGAACTATTTTAAAGTTTATGCGTGCAGAACAGTACTCTGAGGTGACATCTTCCGTTAAAAGAAATCAAGGGAACTTGCCTATGGAGCAAAAGTTGCTGGCAATGAAGAGGCTGAATAAGGGAGAAAGTGTCAGTGCAGTAGCTAAGGACTTCGGAGTCGGCAAAAGATTGCGGTTGGAGACTGAAAGACGTAACGGAAGGAAATCAAGCCGTGGAAATTAAAAACATTAAAAAAAAAGGAAAAGTATGTAGGAAAGTGATTTTAATGAAGTTTGTGAAGCACTGTACATTCGGTTTCACCAAACGAGAGAGAAGTGCACGACAGATGGTGAGCCAATCTTTCAAGCGGATACCTTGAAATTTTATGGAGAAAATATGAAAGACAACTATCTTATATTTGTCGCAGGCACTGTCTCGTTAGATCGCTGGGAGAAACGCTAAGGTGCTCGGTAACTTAGTATTTGTAGTTAGATTATCCGAGGGTACAGAGATTGTTTCTGAGGAAAACTTTCCGAAATTTATCAAAGCTGAAGGTTTGAACTGACAGAAGCTATAGAATTGCGACGAAACAAGGTTAAATTATAAACTGTTACCAGCGGGAAGTTTTGCGTTCAAGGAAGAACAATCAGCTCTAGGTTTTAAAAGGAACAAGGAGATGTAACAATTTTTACATTTAGTAATGCAACAGGTGAGCATAAATTAAAGCATGGTTCTCATAGAGAAATCAAAGGAACCAAGTGAGTTGAAACACATTAAAACGGTTAAAACTGTTTGCTTCCAAAACCAGCCACATGCGTAAATGAGTAGTGTAATTTTCATAGAAGGTTCCATGAAGTATTTGCTCAGTCGGTTAAACGGTGTTTAATATCTGAAAACCTGACAAGGAGGCTATTCTGATTTTAGAAAACGCGTCTTCTCACACAAGAATTGAAGGGTAAAAAATCAATATGTTTTTACCACTCAATGTCATAACATTAGCCAGGGAATGGCCCAAGGAGTTTTGATTAGTCTCAAGAATATCCATAGATGCAAGCTGTTATCCACCCTTCTTTCTGCAAACGATGATACTCAAGGTCTTATCCAGAATTTAAAATTATCCAAAATTAATAGATTGGATGTTATTGGCTGGGTGGTGTACGCCCGGAACGTGTTACAGTCATTAACATTCGTTGCTGGCGGAACCTCTCTGATTATGGGGGAAATGAGTTCGTTGAACATGATGATGCAGAAAAGTAAATTCCCTCGTCCTCCTGAAAGGCGTTCCTGGATGCACAGAAGTCGATGAAAATGACGTTGTACAGTGGTTCCAGAACGATGCCAAGCACAATATTATGTTCGATGAAAAATCATTGCTGTTGTGAAGGTGAATGGAAAAATGCCAGAAAAGGATGGAGACGTTGACGTTTCTAGTATTAGATAGACAGGGACTACAGGCTGTCGAAACCGTCCTTCCGTATTTTGACCAACTTGGTGGATCGGCAATGAACTTATTTTTCCTTCGCCATGTTTTGATAAAGCAACAAAAAGCTGAACATTACCCATTTATAATAAATAAATAGCCAGCTTTTGCTAAATCAGTTAGTCAATTCTCATTATAGACAGCTTTATGCCTTCATTAAATATTTTTCTGAGGTCTGGCCTACCAGATATATTACTATATTCATTAATTTTCTTTTTCATATCTCTCTGCTTTCATAAAATACGTACTTTTCCTCTGTTTAAGAATGTATTTGAATAGTTCCTCAGTTGTATTCGCAAGCAAACAGTATATGCAAATACATTACAGTATTTTTTGAGGACATACTCGTACTTATTTTTTTTACTAACCTCATTCCCGATAAACCGGCATTTTTCCAGATTCGGCCACTTTTCGCTTCACATTAGGCCGGTTTTTCCGAACTCTACTGTACTATTGAAATAAGTACTAAATGTCTTTCTAACATACTTTATTAAGTGAGCAGTAATTTGATTTAAAATGTGATAACAAGAATTGCAAACCAAACCGGAAATGAAAACGAAACATTTGCAAAAAAAATCAAGAATAAATTATAATTTCGAGCCTTTCATTTTGGAGTTATCAGTTTGAATTTTGGTATCCCCGTCATATCGAAAGAAAAGGTATCCCCCCGATCTAGTTCTTTGTAATTTACCAAGTATTCTAGCGGCTTCAAAGACATTTCTCAAGGAAAACATAAATCGTGTGTATTATCTATATGCCTAGTTGAGGGTTTTTAGGCGGGTTATACTCTCGGTGTTTTTCTCTGATGCGCCGATTTCTGTGTGTTATCGCTCACAGAAATCGAAAGTTTTCACACACGGTCGTAAAATATCCATCACTGTCGTAAGAGTCGGTATAATTTCATCAACAAACAAATTTAATTTCACAGTAGTTTAAATTATTTACTATTTAAGTGTAATTTGAAATGAATAGAGTCTATCTCTACTGTTATTTTCTTTGATTTATTTAATTAATGAAGAAAGAGAGGAGTAAGGAGATTTTAACAAATTATTTGAGGCAAAAGAAAGTGGCATGGACTGCAAAAATATATCAACACAAAAACACCAAACTGAGGAATTCCATTCAGCATGTAGAAATACTGGTAATAACTTTCGAAATCTGTAAGTTGAAGTATTAAATTGAAATGAATAAAATTAAGTTTTACTTACAATTATTTTCGTCTATTGTTATTATAAACCTTAGATACGTTTTATATATATACAACTAAGTTATATAATTACTATTACCATTAAGTTGGCATGGCTAACAGTAAATAATGTCTTATTTTGTGTTTTTCAGGCACTGAAAGTCCAGAAGTTCCCCCCTTTTTTGTTGGTTATGCAGCATTTGGGTTGCATTAAAATTTGCTAAGACCCATGCTTGAATACATTTGACAATCGAAATGTGAATCTACAACTATCAATTTGTCAAGCAAGAAGGTACATAGAATACACTTTCGGTATCATCAGCAATAAATGAAGAGTGTTCCATAGCCCTTTTAATGTTCTGCCATAATTTTCACATGATATTATTAAAGCTTGTATTAATATTCATAATTAGGAATAGAGATAGATATATGATTGAGGATACAATGTCAGTAATAGTACTGGAAGATATTCATGGAGATAATATTATAAGAGAAGGCTCCAAAGTAAACAATATGAGAAACATTATATTTATATATTTGTTCCAATTACAGGCATGCTATTCTGGCATACATCTGCAATATAAAAGGATTCCAACCGCCATGATATAAGCGACATATCCAGTGGTGGTCAAAATTGTAAACGCTTTTGAAAATCGTTATGTTTTCTAACTTTCTTTGCTTATATAAACTGTTAAATCTCACAAAAGGCAAACTAATGCATATCATTTTAAAGAGAATTTAATGCTAATTTAAATACAAAAAAAAACAAATTTAAAATATTTGTAATACAAAAAGTTATTCTTATTTTAATCTGAATAATAAATACAGTGATGAGGTGGATTTTGATTTCAAACTTTCCTGACAAATTACTTTTCTTATTTTGGGAACCAATCAAATATAAATAATTATTAGCAGATGACACCATATTTAAAGTTGTAAAAATTTATTATTGTGTTTTTTTCTGTAGAAGGAAGACTGTTTTATGCAAACAAATTGCAAGTACGAAAGTTAGTTAAACTTTTTAAATTATGGAAGGAATTTTCGTAAATATTTCTAATATTTAGTTAAGAAGCAATAGAATCAAATAAAAGAATAGATTGGACATCTAGAAAGAGATTATTGTGTTATATGAATGTGGTCTTTCCTATGCCAAAATTTCAAGACAGGTGGGTGGTTCAGTGACTACATCTAGTGTTCGGAAGTTTTGTTTAAGATATCTGGAGACAAATTCAATAAAAAAAATCAGGAAATAACTGAAAAGGGTGCTCCACATCTGTTGATGGCAGAAGAATAAAAAGACTGTCTCTAAGACAGAAGAATGTAATCAGTGGCTACCGAAAATCATTTGAATGATGCTGTCATTTACATCAGTTCAAGGAGAAGATTATTAGATGTCGGACTAAGAGGTAAAAGTGAAGGAAAAAAATCCTTATCTCAACTAACTTCAGCGTACAAACAGATTATAGTGGGCAAGTAAACGCATTAATTGGACAAATGATCAATGGCCATAAATTATATGGAACGTTGAAATAAAGATTTCGTTATTCGGTAGTGATGGCGAAAATTGAAAGATATTAAATAGGTGAAGAGCAACATCCTGACTGCATTCAGACCACTATGAAGAACTCAGTTAGTGTTATGATTTGATACTACATCTTAGTAGATGGTATTAGTCTCCTTCATGTAATCACTAAATGCATGAAAATACATTGACACTATTCTAGAACCAAAACTTAAAATTACATCAATGATCTCTTTCCCAACAACGCATAATTTATTTTCCAGCAAGATTCAGCCCTTTGACACGCAGCAAAAATATCGGAAGTATGGTTTAGTACAAAGAATAATGAATTGTTATCATGGCCAGGAAATAGTCCTGACCTCAAATTATTGAGAACATATGGCACCGTTTGAAAAGTCTTGCGCATATGAAGCTTTCATCAAATAAAAGATAATTAATTAAGTCTATAATTGTTTCTTGGCATTATGAAATAAGAAAGAAGAGTTTAAAACTTTTTTCAGCCCAAAGGAACATCAATATGAAGCTGAAATGAAAAAATAAAGGCTACCCTACAAAGTACTGATAACTTACTGAATCAAAAACATCTAATGTATCTCGATAATGATTGCCGCTGCAATTTTTTGCATTGTGAATATTTGAATTTCGGTTTTCATACTGAAATTAGTATTAAATTCTCTTTAAAATAGTATGAAAGGGTTCGCATTTTGTGAAAGTTTACATTTTCTATACGCATACAAAGTTAGAAAGCATAAAAATTTTCAAAAGTGTCCCTAATGTTATTATGAACTTAATTTAGAAATCATTTCAATTTTTTCTGTTCATTTAAATGTATTTAAGGAAGAAAAGGACACTTGTCTTGATAAATTAAAATTTGTATTTGACAACGAACTACATCAGTTCTTATTACATATAAAAATCAATAGAGAAAAAAGAACTTCGAACAACTTTATTAAAAAGGGTAAAAACGAGAAATGCTATCACCAACATTTCATAAGATTCAAATAACTTCGGATTTTTTAAAGATAAAACGATATAGTACTTCTTTCTGCAGAAAAAAAAAAACAAATAAATACGTCGAACATAAATGAAGAATTTTTAAGAGAGAAATCTTGGACAACATTTATTCTGATTTCAGTTTTATTTATAATTACTTTATGAACAAGTCTTGTAGTTTTCCTTCGAAACACAAAATTCGAATAAGAATTCATGTAAGAATTTCGCAGAATTTTAAACTTTATATTTTTATATATTTGTATTATTTTATAATAATAACTTCTATTGAAATAATTTTGGTCAGTTTTTATATGAATCATAGGAACATGTCAAGAATTTTTTTAACAATGCATATTTGATATGAATTTTCTGTTTATTATAAATTAATTTATTGAATACATTTACAAAATATTTTCCTTTTGTATATGATTTCTTGTTTCGAAAACTCTAGACATTTACGAAAGGAAGGAAGATAATTTAGAGTAATATTTGTCACTGCAAGGAGGAAAAGTTATAAAAATCTAAGAAAAATAAGAACTTTATTGACATGGAGTTTTATACCCAACATTTCTTGTTTAATCATAATTTTTCTTTATTATATTTCAGTATTTAGAATCAAATTAATTTATGGTTCAGCAATAATTATTTATTCGATACTTATAATGGAAGTAATCTCGCTGAAAAGAAGCTAATTACTTTTCATTTTATTCCACAAATATTAAATTATTTCGATAATAACTTGAATATTTATATTTACGAATCCAAAATATAAACTTCAAAAATTCTTTCACTGAATTCATGCATATTAATTATAATAAATATTAAATTAACTAATGAATTACGTAACTGAAATAAAATTATAATGCTATCATAAAACATAAATTATTTTTAATAAACTGCAATTACTACGAAAAAATTATGGGGAATGAACTCATTTTAAAATGTTATAGAAGCAAGTCGTCTGATGCTTTCTGAGGTTCTCTCCATCGAACTCAATCTACCTCTGGATATAGGTCAGAGAAGAAAAAATTAGGACTGAAATTTAATCACTTTTAGTAAAATCTGAAAAAAAAATCTTAAGTATAAAAGTTTGTTAAGTTGATTTTTAGTTTAGTTTAGTTTAATTAACGTCCCGTATTTTCAAAGCAACGCGAGGGCCTCGTGTTGCGGACGGACCTCGAAATTTTGAACCATGGTCAGATGACGAGGACGACACCTGAACTGGCACCCCCCTCTCCACACCTCACCACTCCAGCGGGAGGACATTTGGCCTGACAGATTTAACGTACAAGAGACCCCCTCACACGACGGTTCTTCGGTGGAATCGGGTCTCGAACCTGAAACC
>JAPMOQ010038378.1:271997-294122 GCA_026543055.1 Argiope trifasciata
ATATATATATATATATCACCTTTTGCTGTGGTAAAATGACAAAAGCACGCAAGAATTCGATATGATAAATTAGTAATTGTTTTGATTTCTTTAAAACAAAAAAAAAATATTGTTACAAATTACGTTTAAAATTATGTTCAAAATTAATAAAAGTTTCTCTGAAAAAAGTTGATGCCACTGAAGTGTTTTGAATTTTAAAGTGGTACAAATGTTGTCAATAAGTTTTTTTTCAATCGATCTAAATTTCGAATAAGATTTAGTTAATTAAAAATTAATAACATTTTTTAAAACTTTTTTTTTCTTTTTGAACATCTATGTAGTAACTATGTACCAAATTTAGTAATTCTAGATGTAATTGCAATTCAGAGCATTTACAGCGATTTATTTTTCTTTCCACAATTTTTAGAAAATGCGCCGACCTTAAATAATTATAATATTGACATCAAAAATTATGGGTGAAATTTTTGTCCACTCCTTACTAACTTTTTTTTATTGAGTAAAAGAAGTGCCAAATGCTAGAGAAGATGAATTAAGCCATTTTTACCACAAGAATGCCATTCAAGATTACTTTAACTCTTTTTATTTTGCGTTATTTTATTGGAAATTATTCAAAGAAGTCTTAATATGCCATTTTTACTTTTGGAATTACGAATAATTTAACAACCCTTATATATAATAAATTGTATAATCATTATATTCCCGTTTACCTAGAAACAGTTTTAGTTATCACTATTTATTTTATGTGTATTTAACAAGAATAAGTGTGTGAAGTGTCCTGCTGTTTTTAAAAATAGAATGAAATAGGAATGATGTTTTTAATATGTATATATGATCAGATTTCTATATCTCATCATGAAATATGTTCACTGAATATTTGCTGTGGAAAGTTAAAATTATTTAGCACTACAGGGGAAAACAATATATTTAATTAAAAGTCTTATTAGAACGGAATTTTTTAGATATATTTCCTTAGCTAAATAAAATAAGTTCTGAAAAACATTTCTGACAGAGCTTGGAATCTATATGGTATCTCTACTATCAAGTCTCAATATTAGTCATATAAATTGAATTCATACAGATTTTCGATATATTTTCTTGCCATTTTCTAATCATAAATTGTAATTACCTTACATTCAATAATAAAATTTTAATGCGCTTCAAATTTGAATCGGTAATGAAACAGTAAATATCTTTTAAGACATTATTCAGTAGTTGAAAAACAAAACATAATGAATTAAAAAATCTCATGTTAAAATATAAGTTTAATAAAGCTCTCCGGATTCCTTAACAGAAGAAAACTTCTGTTTTTCGTAATGAGACTTCTTCCCAAATATTTACGCAATGGATGAACTTTGATGCTAAATACGTTTTGACATAAGAATGATAAATTTCGCTATTTTTGTATGACTTTGATAACAAGATTGTTTCATAAACTTTTCATAATATAAGATCGTTCTTCCTTATGTTTCCGAAATTAACATAAACGTTTTCCCACTTTAATCGTTTTCACGATAAAAAGTTCATTTGCCAGCGGGAAGTAGTTCTTTTTTTTTAAAGTTGCAAGCCTGTTTCTCGTAAATCTTATCACGAATCAATTTATCAGTATCAGACAAATTATTAATTGTTCAGTTTGGTTATATTGACGTCCCGTTTGGAAGCAACATGAGGGCTATTTTGGAACAAACCTCGTAATTTTGAGCACTGGTCAAATGGCAAGAACGACACCTGAGTTGGCACCCTTCTTCAAACTTTTATACCAAACCAACTCATTAACGCAAAAGCAAAGAAACACGTCTTCACTGTTTCTGACGGAAAAATACAAAGTAACTAAAACACGGTTCCACCTTTCTTGAAAGTAATCAAACAGAACAAAATACGATGATTTTGCCCATCTGAGAGTAGATTTAAGAGGTGGAAAAACAGATACCTACCGCTACGAGGGTTAATAGAATATTTCGGTAGGAAAATGGAATTTTTACCTTAGATGAAAAGAAATATATTGGTTGTTGTCGTGTCCGTGTTTTTCACGGAAAGGGGGTGCAGTAGCTTCTGAGGGTAAAGACCCCTGAGCACCCAGAGGGCAGAAGTCTGACTTCTAGCTCACACACAAGACACAACCCTTTTTAGGAGGCAATCGAAATCATTCATACACTCATTCATCCATCCGCAAGTCAGAATCTAGATCCAAATCAGAGACCGACTCATCCCTGATTCAGTACCCCCAGAGGTATCGTTTTGTTATGGGAACTTGGAGGACTTCGCAGTCTCGACATATTTAACGTGCCCCAACTGCCATTAGCCAACACGGCGGTCTTTGGTCGAGACGAGGACAGAACCCGCGACCTTTCGGTTACGAGACTGACGCTCTACCAACCAGGCTACCGCGGCCATAATATACTGGTTAGAGGCGTAGATTGATATGAGCATAAACAAGTTCCCTGTCTCCTATGAAATTAATGGGAGTTGTAACACATGGGCGAGACATAACGAATAGCACTTTTCGAAATGGATCTTTGGAAACTTTATTCTATCTCAAAGTAAATGAAACAGTTTCAGATTTTTCGCAGAACATCAATACAATAAAGTGAGTAACATTTTGAACTTCAATACAGAGGAAAACAATTCTGCTACTTTCTAAAGTTTACCATTAAAGTCATTAAGATAACACAATCCGTTTACCAAAGAACTAAAATAGAAATAGAGTTCTTTAGTGAAGATATACGAGAGCTAGTATATTCGGAATATAGAATTCCACCTGATGATTTAGTAAATTGCGCCCAGCATTATGCGTTTGAGCTTAAATATATTAACACAATCAGAGGGTAAAATTTTTGAGGGTTTATTGAAAAGGTATGGTGAATTCTCCAGCACAGCAAAAATAAGTTAAACCTAGAATGAAAGAAATTACTGTTAATTTTCCAGGGCTTTTAACATAGCGTTTTTTTTTTGTGTGTGTGTGTGAGTGTATGAGATACCTTCGGCAAATTAAGATTGTATCTAGCATATAAATTGTCAGCACGTCTATATTTGAAAGTATATCGCTTCCAAAGGGTAAAAATGTTTTATAATAATGTTTCATGAACATGCATCATGAAGCCTGACATGACTGATAGTGTTTATCAATTGCACGAAATGTTCTTGCTATTCCATGCTACATTTTTCGAGAATTATCCATATGTTAATATCCTGGGATACTACCAAGGAAATATTTTTTGCCAAGATTGAAGGATAGAAGTAAAGATCTATCATTCAATGAATTGCATTTGGGAAAAAGACTTTAATATTACAGCAAAAGAGGATTTCTTGAGCAACTAAACAGTAAAAAACTGAGAGTAGCTCTGAGATCAGAACTTCAAAATTAGGGGTTGAGGGTGTTAACAGAAGATGAAGGAGCAGTTATTTTAACAATTTCTATAAACAAAATTTCGCTAATTCTAATGCTGTAGTTGCGGTTTCAAAAACAAATTAAATTGCATTGTTGCTACAGATCTGTTGCTTTAATTATCTTGCACTTGCAAAATTGGTTGTGGCAGTGACTGTATGGAAGAGAAAGCAGACGAAGACGGCCTCTTCGTCGATATGTGAGCATTTTAATAAATTCTCATGCTTAAATTCCCCAATGCAGTTTGAGGAAGATACTGATCCTCAATCTACTGCAGAATAACAGTAAAATAGAATTATTGAATAAAAAATCCAAAATGTAAATAGAATGATTGAATAAAAAATCCAAAATGTAAATAGAACGATTGAATAAAAATTCCAAAAGGTAAATTCAAAATATTTCAAAATGAAAATAGAATGATTGAATATATTATGGAAACAATTAATGTAAATATAAAGCATTTGATCGATAGAAGAGAAAACTAAATAGACAAATGATAAGTGACATTATACATAAATGATAAATGAATGGTCCATGATGTTCTAAAATGTTGATTTTCGAGTGATGTTGCCTTTCAACAGATGTAGATTTTGTCAGACCTGACTATGGCTAGCCTCTAGGTGGAATTCCCAATTCTGAAAAGAGTTAGGGGAAACTCTCCGAACCAAAACTGCCATAAGAGTTATAAATCATAAAAAAAATTATTTTATAATGATTTATATCATATTTCTTTTCTTCAGTTAATCCAGCATAAATATCAAGAGAATAACAAATGCATTAAATAATCTTTATCTAATTCATCTAAGTTATATATATAGAAGAGATTACTTTGCTACTTCATTAATAAACTATATGATTAATTTCAATTATTCTTCTTAATGTAGGAAGTTTCCCTGCTGACAATGACTGTCCAGTTTTGCCACACAGAGTCACCATCTGGGGGCTGGGACGAGTGCAATGCACGAGGCCCCGCGACTGAGGGGGGACCTCTAAGACCCGATTAAGAATTAAAATAGTGTTCTGAATAATAATAATGTCACACATATTAAAAGTATACAAGCTTGTTTTCATATGACTGACTGAGCATCTACTGACGCCTTTATTAGGCAAATATCGCAGTTCTATCCATAAAAAGGTGGGAACAGTTCATTTAGGAATAAGAAAATCCCTTCAGATATGTTAAGACAGAGTGGCGTGCCCGGAGCCTAGAAGTCGAAGCAGAGGCTGGGTTCAAACGGACTTCTAAAACATCAACTAACTACTTTTGTCTATATCTAATTTAATATTTTTATGTATGCACCTATGAATGTTTGTTTATATTAAGTTGTTCAAACAAAAAGTAAAGCGAAAATAAATTAAGCGATGCACTCCTAGCAATGCACACTGCATTACTTCCTCATCGCTCACGACCGGAATGAAAAGAATTAAGAACGAAGTTGAAATGGAGCAGCGGACGGAATTGTAAATAAGCTAACCTTACAGTATATATTATTTTCTAGAGCAAGTGTGCAAAATATAATTAATATAAGATAAGTAGATTTACAGTCACTTACCTTACCTACTAGGTAATAGCGTATTATATAGCATTTAGTAATTTGATAATTGATTGTATAAACCTCTTAATACCATTAGATATACACCGTCCAGGCCAAGGAAACATCCCTCTGGATGCCAAAAAAGAAAATTATCAGAAAAGAGAAAAATAGAAAATCTAAACTTCAAGAAGTTACAAGTAAATTTGTTTTCTTTGCTACGAAGTAATACCGGCAATGAAATTGCTTCGACTTCAGAATTTACTATTCTAACTTCAACTGGAGAAAAAAGTTCCTCGTAAACTGCACAGTCTTGCAATGAAAATGTTGAAACGATGAAATTTGTTGAAGAAACGTGTGTTTGTTCAAATCTGATCGAATCAGAAAATAATGACGAAAATGAGAATAACAAATCTGACCAAGCGAGTAAAAATGATCCTGATTTATGATCATAGGTATTATATCTAAAAAAAATTAGATTTTTTTGTGTTAAAATTGGACTTGTACAACATAAAGCTAAAAGGATTTTTGCTTAAAAGGTTGAAGGCAGATCAGTTTTCACTTCGTACAACTTTTAAAGAATGTCAAATGGTGAAACTCAACCTCTCAGCTTTTTAATTTATTTTAAAACGCATGACTCCATATTTTGCTTCTGATCTTTACTTTTTTCTAAAAGATAAGGAAATGACCAAACTACAAAATTTATAAGTGGTTATACTAACTGGATAAATCTGTCAACTCTAATCCTAGATCATGAGCATTCTAGTTGTCATTTTAATTCGTTTGTTGCTTAGAAATAATTAGAAGAACGACTAAATTTATGTTCGACTATTGATAAAACAAATCCAAATTAATATAAGTAAGAAAACGTCATGACTTAAATTACTATTCAAAGAATTGTGGATGCTATTCTATTTTTAGAGTGTAATAATCTTCCATTTCGTGGAACCCACGAAATAATAGGACTGTCTAATAACGGAAATTACTTAAGTGTAATCAAACTACTAAGTAAATACGATTCTGTGCTTATGGATCATTTAAACGGAATAAAAAATTCCAGAAACTAAACTGTAAAATATAATATTGCTTCTACACGAGATACTCACATTACACTTGTAACAACTCAACTCTTGATTGTTTTAAAAACTTTGAAACTGCTGTTTATGTTTTCATATTTAAGTTTTGAGTAAACAGGTATTCGAATTGCGTTTACGTTTATAAGTCACTTATTACAATTCAGAAGTGGGGTGAACCAGCCATTTTAATTTTCAATTCCGTTTAAATTACAAAATGTCGTTTTTATCGGGACCTCGTAAGGAATAGTTACCTTTAGTAGCCGAAGAATTATCCGAAGATGTTACATCTAGTGACTTTAAAATTCCAGATATGAGAAAGTTAACATTAAATAGTAAAAACTATAGTGATGAAATGGTAAGTGGAATGGTTGATAGTTTGAAGAAGCTGAACAGGATCTACAAGCCAAACGGGAAGAAGCCGAGACAAGAAAAGTGAGAAGAAGCAGAGAGACAAGAAAAGCGGGAAGAAGCAGAAAGAAAACATGATTTAGAAGTTAGAGATTGCTGCTAAAACTTCAGATTTCGTTGACTCAAATTTATAACCATCGGCGCCAAAAGTTAATTGGTAGTCACAATTAAGAAAATTTTGCACTAATAGCGAAGACATCGGCCTTTATTTACTTCATTTTGAAAAGGTCATGAAACGAGTACAAATGCCAAATATGTTGTGGATTGGATTCTTGATTAATAAGCTACCAATTGAAATTGTACAAATAATTATGAGAGAACCAGAGGAACAGTCCGAAAATTATGAGTATGTGAAGTTACTTTTACTTAAGCGTTACAAATTAAGTACTGAAAATTTCAGACAATTATTTTATTCATATGAGATTACTTGTGGTAAGACGTGGAAAGAATATTATCATGAGTTGGAAACATTTTTAATGGGTGGGCCACTGGACTTTAAATAATACAATTTTGAGAGTTTGAAGGATTTAATAATCGCTGATGAAATGAAATCTTTTACACCTCCAGAAATACTTGAACATTACTTAGATCAATGGACACAAATAGTTTCCCCATATATACTTGCTGAAAAGGCTGGTTAATTTATTGAACTAAAGGATAATTTCAAGAAAAATGGTTATTTTAGTAGTAAACTCAATAGCATTAAGTTTCCAAAAGAAGAAAATTGTGCCATTAGTGAATAAACTGATTTAAGTTGATTTAAAAACACTCCAACTATCTGCTACAATTGCTTTGAAAGTGGGCTTTTTGCTCGTGATTGTACACAGCCCAAGAGACCAAAATTTTGTACCGCATGTAAAAAAGAGGGTCATGGGACAAATGAATGTCCAAATAAAATACCTTTACCATTAGTCAACGCAATTTCAGCTTCCAGCAGCATTCATGACACAAGAATATCTGTATTGAAGGAGAAAATACATGTGCTCTTATGGATACCGCAGCTGGTATATCTATGTTGAAATATAGTTTTACTCAACGGTTAAATAAAAACATAAGAAAAATAAACAGAAAAGTTGCTGTTCCAAGTAGAGGTATAGGAGGAGTGGAAGAATCACTTGGAATCATTATTATTAACGTAATTATATACAAAGTAAATCTACGGGAAGTGCTATTTTATGTTTTGAATGATGATAGTTTTAAGGGTCCTGACCTCCTCATAGGCAATGACTTTATTGATTCTCCCAATGTAATTATGGTTCGAAATCAAGGGAGATCCAAATTAGTTAATATTGATGAGGTGAGCTTTTTAGGTGATTTTCAAATAGATCAAATGCCTGAGAAAGCAGTGTTAAGGAGTCTTAAAGAATTTGTGATTGAACCACGCACAGTTCAATGGGTCACCGTTTTTAGTAAGGGTAAAAAACGTGATGGTTATGTATTCTGCAGTACTCAAGACAGTATTTCTAATGATGTTACTTCAGTTGTATATGATGGCAAAACACAAGTACATGTAGCGAATTCAAGCAATTTATATTTACAACTAAAAAAATCGTGCTGTTTTTAAAAGAAATCGGTTGCCTGAAAATAAATGTAACTTTATAATTGAAGAAAAAAGATTCCAGCGTCTACTGTGCATTTAACAAAAGAAATTTTGTGAAATCCTATCGATTTAAAGTCAGTTAATTTTGTTCCATCCATAAATGAACAACAGAAACAAATTTTATGCAAGCTATCAAACGAATTTAGACTGTATTTTGCTGTTAAGTCAGATAAACTAGGATGTATTAATAACACAACAATGCATATAACTGAGACTCCAGGCAGCAAATCTGTAGATCCATGGATGAAGAATCTTCACGAAAAGTGGCGTTTACCACATCTGATGGACATCATGAGCTGAAACGTTATTTTTTGGATTGTCGAATGGTCCTCCTGTATTTCAGCCAGCCACGTCTTTGGCTGTAGAAAATTTGTTATGGAGCGGTGTCTCATGCTTTGTGGATGACATATGTTTTGGTTTGACCGATTTTGATATGATAACGAAGTTGAGGCAAGTGCTCGAAAAATTGCTAAATGCAGGAATGATACTAAAATTGTCTAAATGGGAATTTGGGATGTCAGAAATTGAATACCTGGGTTTTGTAATCGATAAAGATGGAATACATCCTGGTCTAAGAAAACTTGCTGCAATTGCTGAGTATCCGGTTCCTAAGACTAAAGATGAATTACATTGTTTTCTTGGTTTAACTAGTTTCTTTCGCCGTTTTATAACACGATACGCTTCAATAACTGAACCCCTCACAAGGTTACTTATGAAAAATTCCTTATTTATATGAACTGTAGATCAAAATGAAGCATTTAAAGATTTACGCTCTAAGTTAATATATAGAGCAGCATTAAAATTATTTGATTCAAAGGATGAAACTGAATTACACAACGATGCTAGTTCAGTAGAATTGGCAGGTATGCTGTTACAACGAAATAAATATAATAATGTATTTCAGTTTGTTTATTGTGTAAGCCGTCAAACCACTCAAGAAGAAGAGAAGTATTATTCAAGACTTTTAGAACTAATAGCTGTTGTCTTGTCGATGACAAGGCTTAGGACTCTCTTATTAGGTTTGTATTTTAGGTTAGTCACTGACTGTTCAGCCATAACATATTTGCATACACAAAAAATATTAAATTTCAGATTGCAAGATTAACTGAACACTTAAGTAAATTTTAATACGAAGATAAACACAGAGATGGTGCAAAAATGGCTCATGTGGATGCTCTTAGTTGATCACCAATTGGAGAGAGAACATGTACACCATTAGAGGAGATAGAGGTTATGAGTCCTGTAGAACTAACTAGTCAGCCTAAAGTATTTTACATCTCTACTGAAGAAGTCTGGGTAGCTCTAATACAAGCACAAGATAAAAATCTACAACAGCTTATATCTTCTTTTAAAAAACCCACCGAAAGTAAGAAACCTAGAAGAAAAGCATTTGGCTGAAAGCTTTGATCTCATTAATGAAATACTTTATCGCAGTTTTTGCTTACCCGTATGACAAGCTACATTAAGCAACATATTAGACAGTGTATTGTATGTGCATATTCAAAAGTATCAGGAGGAAAAGGCCAAGGCAAATTAAATTCTATATCACCTGGAAATCGTCCATTTGAAGTTATTCACATGGATTTTCTTGGTCCTTTTGCAACAAGTACGACTAGAAATAAGGAGCTGTTAGTTTTTGTCGACAATATGACTAAATCTGTATGTCTACGTCCATGTCCTAACTGTTCAACTAAAAGCGTTTTAAAGTACCTAGATGAATTTATTAAGGACTTTGGTTGTCCAAAGCGTATCGTCACAGACAGAGGAAGTTGTTTCTCATCCTCTTTATTTGAAGACTATTGCAAACAGTTTTAAATTAAGCAAACATTAAATTCTAGTCAAAGACCTCAAGCTAATGGACAAGTTGAACGCATTAATAGAATATTCATTCCAATGATATCATCTAGTGTTCAAACGGAATCTCACAAAGATTAGAATAAGATATTGCCAGAAGTACAACGATGCTCGAGTAAGTCCTCTGGAAAACTTCCTTTTAAACTTTTGTATGGATACACACCAGTAAAATTGGAATATTTTCCTGAATATCTGCTGCCAACGTCCAATGAGTACGTAAAGAGTACTGAATTGCAAAGAGATGCCCAGGAAAATATCAAGGTTGCACAAGAAAAGGCGAAAAAGAATTATGATAAACATCAATGTAGAGCACAAAATTATAATATAGGTGATGTTGGGGATGTAAATCGACTGCCTGAACAAACTTCATTACCGAATTCTAAAACTCAAGCTAAGTAAAGAGGTTCTTAACAGGCATGAAGGTATTACCATTTGATACTTATCAAGTTACTGACCTACGCATAGTTGGACAAGGGGGGAAAGGACAACATAATTATACAACTGCAGCTCATGCTTCTCAGTTGAAATTGTTTCATTTTATCACAGAGGATGAAGATCTGTCTGTTACTGACAGTGAGGACCTAATTACCAGTTACTGCAATGATTCGGATGAAGATTCAAGTATAGAGAACACTCGACCAACAAAGAAGCGCACCACATCACTTGAAAGATTATAAACTCTATTAGCGGGAAGAAGTCGTCCCATAGTTAGAATGGTCGAATGTAAAATATAATAATGCTTATACACGAGATAATCACATTACACTTGTTGCAACTCAACTCTTGACTGTTTTTAAAAGTCTGAGACTGCTGTTATTGTTTTCGTTTTTAAGTTTTGTGTAAACGAGAATTCGAACTGCGTTTGCGTTTACGTTTATAAGTCATTTATTACAAAATTGTCAATGATTTAGTTCACACATTACAAATTATTTCTATCTTAGGAAATGAAGTTCTTAACAAAATTTTAAAAAATGTAAATGCAGCTACTTGTTACAATATCTAAATGGGCTCTTTTTCTCCTATTTCCCATAAAAAACAAGCTTCAGTCTTTATTATACATAAAAATTTTGATTTTGATGATTAAGTATAAATGAGTCATTTATAGGGTTTATTGAAGTAACTGGTGTGACTGGAGAAGGACTAGCAAAAGCTCCATTCAGAAATATTAAGTGAGATTTATTTAGATATTATGAATTGCTGTGGACGGGAATGCGACAAACACAAAAGAGAAATATAAAAGTGTAAAATCTAGAAAAATTTCTCTATTGCCCTCATGCAATCTATGTGTGTGGCTTATCAAACTCTTTTAATTTATTGATTTGTACTGTCGCTTCCAGCAGTATATATTACATTTTTTATTGTCATTGCAATGCGTGTATTGCTAATTTTCTGTATCTGTAAAAAAGATGGGAAAATCTACAAAAACATTTAAACATTGCTCTCAAGCCATTTTGCAACACTCATTGGAAAGCCAAAATAGGTACGGTTAAAGCAGTGTATATGCAGTTGAAATAACCTTGTAATGCTCCAGAAGAATTTATCAATGTAAATAACAATATTACAGCGGTTCCGAAGCTAAAAGCCTATTGGATTCAATAAAGAAATGACATTTATTTTATGTTTAATCGAATGGTTTACAATGCTGTCCAAAATTAGCAATTAATAAACTATTTCAAATAAGAATAATTGTTTTCGACTGGGCTCTTAATTTAATTAAAAGCTGAAATTTTAATTAAAGCTACTTTTAATTTAATAAAACTGAAATCCAAAATTTAAGACCGAAATTTAACTCATATTAAGACGAGGCAAAAGCTATAGTGGAAACATTAAAGTAACTAAAATAAAATTTGAAAATCCTATTCTTTTTGATACATATATTTTAAATTTAAATGGAATTATTTCATTCAATTTAAATATGAGGAGAAAAATTCTTGTAGGTCATTTAATAATAAGCAAAAAAAAAATGAATTCGATAATTAATATCAGATATAAGAAACTATTTCGTAAGTAATGGCCTTTTGAATCTCTGCAGGGAAGTTCAGATAGGACTTTTGTAAAAATGTTTCTTTAATAGTGTTTTACCAATAGGGGAAAATTCAGCTTCATTCTAATTTTTTCCCTATTCAAAACTTTAATTGACAGAGCTATTTCATTCTTGTCTCGGCCCCTTCTGATGCGTACTGATTAGGAAAAGCTCTTAAAAACTTTCGTTCGCAAATCCAACAGCATGTATTTCATCTTTAACTTTAAAATTTTCTTTAAAAAGATCTTTCACAGATAAGTAATTATTCAGATATTAACTTTTATTAAATAAGTTATATGATCAAATTTTAAAACAACGCCAATAATGCTTCCATCTATTTAACTCGTTTACATTTCCCAAAAGTATTTTAAATCAAAATCTTGTTTAGATAATAATAATTTTTTTACCACGCCAGCAATTTTCAAGTGATTTCATCGAGCCATTCGTAAAAGTAAAATCGTTTAAAATAGGTACAAGTAAATAAGTAATAGTATATTGAAAAGTAGTATAAAAATATTCTTCTTGTATTCAGGTCTTCCGATTAAATTTGATTAAAATAATTGTTAAAATCATTTTTGAGTGAACTGAAAAGCATATTTTTTTTATTTTAAACATTTTCTATCTTTTAGTCTTTAATTTATAATTCATTGTTATAAAGATTGTGAAACCTTCAATTCAGCTCTTCTCTATAAAATTTACGAAATCAAAATCTAAATTCCAACTTAATTATATTAATTATAATAAATGATTAATAGAAAATTAAATTTCAAAAATATTCAAGCAAAATACCTTCATGTTTCAAATTCTTAACGCATCAGTAAGTAAATAAAAATTTAATTAAAAAATTATATTTTAATGGACGTGAAACAAGTTAATTAAAAGTATAAAAAATCCTTCCTTTCTGGATAGTAATATATTTCCTAAAATCGTTTTTTATAAAACCTGGATATTTAAATTTGTGATGAAACAGCATAGATAATTCATTCAGAGCTGTTCACCATTCAAATTCTATATTGCAAAAAAAGTAAAGAAAAATGAAAAATATTTGAAGAAAGCTAAATTATATGATTTGATATACCCTTATCAATCAATTGAATTTAGATTTCTGAAGTTGAAATAGAGAAACGAAGAAAGCTTATTTAGTTTTATTCGGTTCTCTATTTTCTTCAGTTTCAAAGTTATCATACTTAAAAAAAAAATCCAAGTGAAAAATTTCTATGTCGATATGTTGTTCCAATTGTTCTCAATGATATAATAGGACTCTTCTGAGACATGTCATTTGTTTCTGCCATTAATGATTCACCACATATTGTTCATTTTATTTTCGCGACAGGGTCAAATGATCATCCATTAAAAAGTGATAATTACTCAGTTTTATTGCTTAAAAAAAGAACAACTAAAAATTGTAATAACTCTTCTACTCATTGGCTAACTGAATGCCATAAAATATAAGAATTCAACGAAAAATGGGGAATTTGTTTTCGAATTTAAATTTGGTAGGATTGTAAATACTCGACATTAAGGGCTTTTTGACCGAAATTATTTCTGTTTATAATTAATGCATAACGAAATATATTATCTATATCTATTTCTGTTTGTACAAATTTTATATGCTCAAATTTCTTACAAAACCCTCAAATTTCATAAAATTAATATACTTAAGTTATTAGTATTAAGTTAAGTTATTATATAGCTTTTTTATAGATTTGTTACTTATTGGAAAAACAAGAGATTATGAATGACTTTTAAAATATTTTCAGTTATTTTTTATTTGACCTCAATCAAATGAAAAATTGTGGTTTTTTAAATAATTCTGTTTGAAATAATTATGTTAGCTTTGAAATTAGTTCGGTTAGTTCGAAATAATTCTTATAGCATTTGAAAGAGAATTTTAAGGAGAAAATAATTTTAATAACGAATATAAATATTAAACCTATATCTATTCTCAAAATTTTAAGTCTAATTATGTTGTTTCTAATAAAGTACACTTAAATATATTCTAAGGATTTTAACTTTTATGTATAGTATTTTTGTACTTTTTAGTATATTGTTTGATAAAATCTATTTTTCATAAGATATTTATACCATTATAATCTATCTTTTAAATCTCATAGATATTACTTACGTAGTAAATGTGCGATAAGAGAAACGTATCTCAAAATTTAAATTAAATTTATTTGAATTTTTATCGATCGAAAATATTATATATATTTATATATATATATATTTATATATATATATATATATATATATATATATATATTATAATAGTCGAATCATAATGGTATTAATTTAGCGGAAAAAGATGAAAAAGGCTTAATAGAAAATATTAAACCTTTTATATCTATAAAATAGTTTTCAAAATAAAAAAGTAATAATAAGATATTTGAAATATGTGATAGTTGATCCATTTAAAAAAGAAATGTATTGAAAATAAATTCTCTTTCCAATGAAGAAGGTTGGACGAAGTCAATCTTCTGAAGTAGAACGTGGGCGTGAATAAAATAGAGCAATTTATAAATTTGAATGTCGTTTCATTGAAATTTTTGATTTATGTTTATTGATTTATTAATTATCACATTGGTTAAAATAACTAAACAGAAAAGAAATTTCTCCCAAATCATATACTTTTATATCTAGTATAATTCTTCTATTATTATATTCTGGATATATTTAGTATATTTCCGATTTCTCCACTTTTTCCCAACATATAAGTTTGTTCCGAAAAACCTAGCTTCCAATGAAAGTTATGTTGAAAATTTGCAAAATACATATGGATGCAAAACACGTGGTTTGCAGGACATGTGGTTTACTAGGTGTGCATTACCGCAAATGGTTTTCTTTGATAAAATATTGTTCATTTAAGTCATTTTTGAAGATTATAATGAAACGGGGAATCGCGGTAGTAAAGGGAAGGAACATCTACTTTCAAACTAAATACTTCAAATTAAAGTTCATCCAAAATAAATTTGAAGTCTGTTGAGCAATCTATACAAAACCAGCCTCTGAAGTTTGTCCTGATTGTTACAGGATAAACATTATTTCGAATTTAAATAAAACGCTATTAGAGAAAAAGTATTTAATGGTACTTTAAAATGAATCTACAATATAAAATCCTATAAACTGAACTATGAAATGTAATGATAAATTAGTGAGATCAGGAATCAATAAATGGAAACTAAATAAATAAAAGATGGCAATTCGGAAAAAGTATTTTTTTATATATGAGATAAAATTTTTGAAATTCCATTTAAGTACCTACTATATAGACGGAAATAAACAGAGCCTGAGTAAGGTAGGGGCATACGGAACATTTGCCCCAGGCCTCCAAATTAGAAAGGGACCCCCCGAATCTAATAGAAAGTTTATTTTTCTATGCACGTCTCTTCATTACTGAAGTGAAATTACTCAATTTTGAATGTTGCTTAGGTGCTACAATCATGTACTTATCCTTCCCAATGGCATTAATTTTGGTTTATATACTGCTTCGCCTTGATTTCATCGAGGAATATGATAAGTATGAAACCCTTTAATTTGTGACATTCTATTCATACACTTACACATTCTGGCATTCATAACTTTTTTAAAATGTACCTATTGTTAACCCTGGTATTTGCAAAAGATAGATTCTAAGACAGATTGTGTTGAAGCACTGAAAATTGTTTTCTTGCCAAAAGGGACTTTGATTTAAAAACAAAACTATATTAAAAGTGACAACCCACTCTTTATTCAAAACAGGCAGAAAGATATTAAGAAAAAAATTATAGAAAACCAAACTATATTTAAAAAAAAAACAAGCAGAAATTTCATTATTTTTACAAACGAGTTTTTATAATGCCTTGGAAATATTTACATAAGCAAGGTCCTTATATAAAAAAATAAATAAACTAAAATACAGTGGGCGAAATGCAGTTACTTCATATCTCACTAAAAATTGATTTCATCAGCTTGAAATTTTTAAAAATACAGTGAAACTTTCTTTCAATTTTGAGCTCAAAATTGAAATGTCCTATAGTTATTAAATGTAGGAAAGCCCTTAAATGATCTTTTCAACCTTTTGTATACATTCCGAAAGCCAGAACATACAGCTTAAAAAAGTTTGTCAAAGAATCATAGAGTCATATACCCCTCTATAAAAAGGCAATGGCATTAACTGGTGTGGTGTCATAATTAAGATGTTAAATTTTCACCTTTCAGTGTAAAAGATATCTTAAAGTACGTCTTTAGAAAAAACAAAGTGTACGAGACACACATTCTGAAAATTAATATCGGTTTGGAAAAAAATATTAATTGCATTAAATATTATAATATTTGCAGAAAAAGTGTAAATGTGTAGAATGATTTTAGTGTGTTTATATTTCTAAATATTTTTCTTCATTTTTGCATATTTTAATGAGAAAACTTGTAGTATAGTATCTTTTGCAAAAATGTCAGAATAAAGAAAATCTGTAATAAACAATTTAATTATACAAAAATTTTAGTTAAAAAAATTAAGGCCTCTATTGGAAAATATTTTTTCCCTCTCCAAGATGTGATAGTTTCTCGAAAAACAAATTAGAATCAGCTTAGCTTGGAACTATATATTGCCAATACGGAAAAGAAGTTAGGGAGGGAAGAGTGGGGGAGGGAACTGGTCCCTAAGATAAGATAAAATAGCCGTATGAATTACAAACCAGTCCCCACTGGGGTAACTGGAACCCCGCTGTTGGGAAAGAAGGGGAGTGAAGAATTCTCATTTATTTTATTAACACTGTCGTGTGAAGCTGATATTTTTTGAAGTAATCTTTTGAAGAATAGAGATAAATTTTTGAGAAACTTCCTCAGAGTAATTAACAGCTCAAAGGGTTAACCCATCAGGCGGCGGAGACGTGTTTTTCTCTTGGAAACAACTGAACAAACAACCTGTTCAGATGTTTTCAAGATGGGAGCAAAAAGTTTTCCCCTACTTTGAATTGAACCATCGAAAAGGGCGATGACGTGTTTTTTCGTCTGTGCCGTCCCCCTCCGTTAATGACTTTTCTGGCAATGATAGATTACTTTATGATAAGATAAAGGCCTTATCACACGGCAAAATATCGTCGGCACTTTCCGTTAGTAAACGACAACGAAAGTGACGTCACTTCAAAGTTTCGCATGATTGGGTGAATTTCGTTTGCGGACAATATCTCCGACGGCATTTTCTAGCTGGTTAGAAATAGTTGTCGATTATGAAACGTGCTTGACCGGTTTTTGAGGGTACAAACAGAAAAGTGCTGACGAAATTTCACCGTGTGATAAGGCCTTAAGGCTAGCAAGTGGAAGAAAAAACCCTAAAAGCGCTTAGCTCTCATAAATTAGTTCCTTATCATTAAAATGATTTAGGTAGGAAATATTTCCTGCGGTTTTCAAAAACTTAAGGGGGGAGAATCTTCTCACTAAATTTTACTTATCAGAATAATAATTTAAGAACTCATTCATTACTACTAAAGTAAAATATTTCTGAACATCTTTTCCCATAAAATGTTGCTACAAACAATCTTAAAATATGTTTAACGCCTTCAAAAGGATAACAAAAATAAAAGGACTTTATTTTATTAATTTATTTGCATTTATTTATTTATTTTCATTAATTTTTATTTTATTTGCATTTATTTTTGCCTCAAAATTCACCCATTACATGAATGCGTTGGTAGATTTTCTGTTAAGAAATCAAGATTGCTTGCTGAAATTTGATTTTTGATGTAAGAATGTGTCGATTTTCTTTTTAATTTCTTTTTTAAATACGGTATAAAGTCTCGGAAGGAATTTCGTATTTTACTATCCAAACGGTTTTGTTTCTAATGTGAAACGCATTAAAATATTAATGCGACTCAAAATTTAATTAAAAAAACAATTATTACACAAATGGGAAGGAAAAATATCTCAAGTATGTCCGAATTGAACATATTATGAGATTCCTATCAATCGTCATGTATATTAATATATTTTGAGACCTAACAACGGACATGCGATATTTTATTCTTGGTTCCATCAGATATATTTTTCAGAAATTATTTTATTTAGATCAAGAAATAAACTTTATTTTCGAAATGAGTGTTAATTTTTTTCTTTGAATTTTTCTTTTTAGGTGTTCAATGAAAATATTGGTGATTAGATATAAAATATGTTCTTTTTTAAAAGCAGCGTCCTTCTTTTAATCTTTATTTTAAAAATACTTGTGGCGTGCTTAATATTAATTTATTTCCATATATGGCATACTAATATAAAAATGGTAAATAAAATCAATTTTTAGGGAAACGGGAATATGAATAGCAAATAATTGATTACATGCGTTATATTATTCGTAATTGCTATAAGAGAAATAGCATATTATGAATTATTTGAATAATTTTCAGAAAAATAAAGAAAACCAATGGTTAATAAGGTATTGAGAGGCACTCTTGTGTTGCTTGCAAACATCGTTTAACAGATTTTCTCAGGCTTTTACGTAGAGCTTATTACTTATTTACGGCAACTTATTAGGTACTGAAAACGGTAAAAAGCAATTAAATGAAATTTTGTTTTAAGAATTCTTTGCATAAATTTATATTACAGCTTCTGGATTAAAAATTGTAATATATTTATATTACAGCCATACTGTTAGATTCGTTTTTTATAAATTTTGAGAAAGGATAATAACCAAAAAATTAACTACACTTTAAAAGATGGTCCTAGATTTTTAAAATTTGGAACAAAATTACTTCTTGTGCAATAGACATTAAATAAGGAAAATCTTTTTCAAAACTGTTAATTTTTTATTTATTAAATCTCAATTTAAATTTAATCAATCTAAAAAGTTTATTGGCAATTGTTGTGCCACATTAAAATTGAAAAAGATTAACTTTCCGAAGACAAAAATTTTGTTTTCCGAGATAATTTTTCTTCAGATTTTATAAACAATTCAAAATTAATTTAAAAAATAATTTGAAACAATGCATTTTTATTGAAATGAAATTGAAACCAATTTTGCTATTTTACCGTTCCGTCGTTACTTTCTTAATGTTACGAATAAATATCTCCTCTTTTTGAATTGTAACTTCAGTTACAGTTTTTAAGAACTTTTTAATGACTTTTTTTAAAATAGCATGATGTACGAATCTTTCACATGACATACTACAATTGATTAAATCAAGACTAACAACATCATCAAGAGTAATGATAAATGAATGAATACTTTAAAACAGTTAGGAAGCTATTTGAAAAATATGACATATGAGATATTTTATATACATTGCAACTAATTCTAATTCCAAATAATAATTCTCTAAAACTACTTAATAAAATTAAGGTACCAATTTACGGTAACTAAATTTTTTATTATATTTGGATGTTTTATTTGGATTTTCGTAGAATCGTGAGAAACATTTGCCACTTTGTATAATATATGTCTAACTGGAAATATTAAGAGCTAAATGAATGAAATTCGATAATTATTAATACAGTAATATATCTATAGAAGAAGATTTTATTGAAAGTAAAAAATATCTGTGATAACATTCTTCGAAACAGCTGTCGTTCTACTTAATGAAATATGGAATGTTGAAAACATAAACAGGTGGGGATTGCCGTATGGGTGTGCAACAAATGGTCCACAAAAGTGTGCACAACTAAACGACCTTTTAATAAAACAGTGTTTATTGACACCTTTCTAAAAATAATAAAGCTATATGGAAATTCGGTAGTAAGAGTGAAAATATGGGCAATCCAACTTGGAAACTATATAGTGATAAAGCAAATAGTTGAATAGGTGAATTGGCAATTTTAGTGTTTATATAGCATAACATGGTATTATATCAAGAAAGAACGAATGAACTTATAATTTGCCTGAAGTTACAAAAGAAACCAGCGTGGCAGAAAAACTTATGGTTATGAATGTAAAAATACCGAAAAAAAATAATAATATAAATAAAATGCGATTTAATTTTCATTTTACTGCAGATATGATTTTGGAAATGCGTAATCGTATTAAGATATCAAACAAAAGATTATTCATATAAACTGCTTGTATCTACATAGTCTTTTTACTATGACAACTTAATATGCACTAGTCCAAACATAAACTTTTATTAAATATTAGAATGATAAGAGCTTGCAATAGCACGCATTATATACATAGTGAAAATGATTTCAAAAGAATTCAGAACTGAATTATTTTTTAATCTTTGTGATTAAAATATGCATGACTTCATGTTGGAATTTATTCAGTATTTGATTAAAGATACAAAAAAAAAGTTTGACTTTCGAATAAAATATAAATTAAATAAATCATATCTAGATTCCAGTGAAAAATATCTTGAAATAGATTATTTTTCAAATTATAATGAGGATTCTTTTAATTAGGAAAAGAATAAAAGTCTGTTTAAGAATGTCAGTGCAATAATAATAACGAATGGATAAATAAATAAATAAGTAATTGATGCAAGAAAATAAATTTTGATAGTTACTTAGTTGATTCTAACCTATTTTAGTTGTTGCTCAATATACCATTAATTTTGGTTTATATTCAATTTTGTATTAGCTTCATTCAGAAATATGTCAATCACAAATCTTATTTTGAAAATTCGATCTATACATTTTAAAATTTTTGCCATTCATAATAAAAGAATGTACTCTTATGTTAATTCTAAATAAAATATATTAGAATTAACCGAAAGGTTCTTACTCTATCAAAATGAGTGGTATTGTAAAATGAGTTTAATAATCTTTGGGAAAAAAATCCCATCAAACACAGTAGGCAATAGACAAAAATACATAATACCAGAAAATTTTAAAAATATTAATAATAACTATTGGATGGTATCGAGCAAACAATGTTGTTTCCATAAAAAGGTTTATTTTATTTTATGGCGAAAAAAATACATATTTAAGCTCTTAAATATGAAATATTCAGCCAAAAGAGGCATGACAAGGATAAATTTTAACATTATTATGTATCTCACAAAAAATTTACCCTATCAGTTGAAATTTTCACAGAACTGATAAAACATTCCTAAATAATATTGAGCTCAAAACTGCAATATATCGTTCATCTTTATTTTAAGGCATCGCATCCCCTTAGAGGGAACTTCAAATCTTACTCACTTTGTATTATTTGAAATCTACATACCAATCATAGTATTCCAAATGTACGAATATGGCTGTATAATCTTGTCAAAGAATTGTTAGATTATATCCATTCTTGTAAATCATTAAAATAAAAAAAAATTCTCTTTAAATAATGGAATTTTTAACTTTCAGTAATTGAAAGGTGCGCAATTTGTTACAAAATTTTTAATTTTCCCTCCTTTTATTTCAACGCAAAAGTTGCCTTAAATTAAATTTCCAGGGAAAAAATAAGGCAATTTAGACAAAAATATTATATTCAAATACATTTTTTCTTTTGTATATTAATTCGTAAATTTTGGCGGAAAGTTGTAAATTTGTAACAACATTTCCTTGCATTTGTTTCAAAAAAGTCATTTCAAATTATAATTATCATAAAATACTAAGGTAAAGAAAGTTTGTAATGTTGAGGTTTCTCGTAAACAATATTGAAATGGAGATGTGTTATAATCATTTAAAATATAGGAAAACTTCAAAAAATGAATTAACAGAATTAAAAACACAAACGAAAAATATCTTTTAGCGTTTTTTCTTTCCTTTGTAGGAGAAATAATGGAATATAGAAATTCGAATTCGGGGTTAGAAGGTTTGGATTGAAACCTCAATTTGCCAATGAATGAAAATAGGAGGATGGGAAGGGAGCGGAGAGATCACCCAGTGAAAAGGAGTAGGGGAGATTCAATTTTCCCAGAAGTAAGTAGACCTCCCGCAGATGGGAAGGAGGGGAAGGGTATTTCGCTTAGTTCTTTTTCGAAACACTTCTCACATGTACACTGACTTTATTTGAAAGAGCTCTTGACAGAGAGAAATAAATTTTTGACATGTTGTGCTTAGAATAATTGGGTGTTCGGAGGGTTAATTATAATCAACCTGCATTTATTTCATGGATTTAAAGGATACAACGGTTATAAGTAATTCAGTTTTTATATTTAAACTTTTTCCTGAGAAACAAGATAAAGTTCTCATTTACCTCTTTCCATCAAGTGTTTATTAAGAACTGACAATTAATGCAATAAAAATCTGTACTTTTCATGCATTTGGAATAATTTATTATGTAATAGGAAGTGATATTAAATCTAGGAACACGGTAGTGACCTTTTAAGCCAAGAATATTCCTTTTTGTGTCACAT
>JAPMOQ010038378.1:305908-434348 GCA_026543055.1 Argiope trifasciata
GAGGGCAGAATTATTTAAACAAAAAGCTCTTACATTTGAAGTAATAACAAAATTCGTAATAGACAAGTCAGTGCTTTAACCTTAGAAACTTCTGAACAGAATAAAAATATTAAGAATATGTATACACTAATACGTTTAATATTCATGTATGTAAATAATTCTTAATCTCTTCGGTTAATGTATTAGAAGCAAGGTTTAGTCTCAATAATTATACTTGTTTGCTGCTAGGACTGTACCTGTTAAAACACTGTTGATGTGTAACCGATTTCGGGTTAGTGTAATATTGTGTTTGTGTGATAAACATGTCTAACAACTAACAAAATAAAAATAATGAGTGGCACATACTGCCGTTCATGCTTCATCAAAAGAAAAACATGCGTACAAATTATCATGTTTTTGAGGAAACTATTTCCTAACGCAAGTCATGAGTATGCTTAGGGTTAGACGTTACAGAAATGGTGATTAACCATTTGGTGGCATCAGAATGGATCATGAGTTTCTAAAATTAGGTGAAACCATGAATGCCGTTATTTATTGTCAACAACTGATCAGTTTGAATCATGAGCTGATCGAAAATCCTCCAGGTTGAGCAACAAGACAAGTTTTTATTTTAAGCAAAGAGGAATTATATCATCCCCAAGTCCAGTTTCTAAATAAAGCACTTTAATATTAAGTTATTGGAGTTAAATATCTGTGAATGAATAATGCAACAATAATTATAAATTAATTAATTAAATAAAGTGGATTCGAATATATGACCTGAAACATTTAAAATGACGATATTTAAAGCTTAATTAATCAATTTGTGTTTTATTTTTAAAAAATTTCTCTTAATTATACCGCATCAATAACGAAAGCACAAAAAATGTATTGAATATCGTCTCAACCCACTCTACTATAAATTCCAGATAAGAAAATGATTTTAGTTGTCAAGTATACTTAAAAACATCTTTAAAATATATTAAAATAAAAAAAATCCTGTTCAGAAATAATATTAATTATCCTTAAAAATATTTTTTATAGTTTTAAAGAGTTATATAAATTAATTTTCTCATTAATTTTCTACAAAATTATCATGGAAATTTTTTAAATATTGTTGAATTTTTAATTCAAAGTCTGTTTATCCAGTTTTGAAAAATCCTTGATCAGTGAACACTTATTATTTAAGAAATTAGAGCCTATAAATATCACCATGTTAAAATCAACAAGTTAATACCAAACTCAAATATATGATTTTAAATGCGAATTCAGTTCTCTGAATCTGGCAGTCACTCATCCTTCATTTTAGTTAAAAATGTGAAAGACCTTTAGAGTAAACGCATCCAAGACGTTTTTCCCCTTTTATGAACAAATGGTGAAGTATAATTAATGTTTCGGGTTGTGTTTGTCTCGTTCCCATGCCCTATATTGGTTCGCCGTAAAAATAATTTCATCAAATGTTTCACTGGTAGGCTCCGAAACATTCAGCTCGAAGTAAATGCGGGGCTGTAGAGTAAGCTTTGGGGATTCCTATTGCGATGGGGGAGGTTTTCACAAGGATAAATGTATTCTGCAAAGCTGTATCTAAGTGTAACATTCTTCGTTTAACATCTTTATCATATTTCATCTCTGATACCAAACCATTTTCAATGAGACACGATATAAAGATTTTTTTTTTTGCTTGCGTGTTTGTTACATGCGACGCGGTACATAGAAAGGTAACTTGAGACAGCAATTAACATAACATAACAGAGATTGCTTAAATTCACATTGCCATCTCTTTTTAGAAACGTATCACACACTTCTGGAGATAACCTTTATTAAGATTCTGAATTGTTCTTAAGTGGTGATACTATCCGTATTCAAGATTCGTGGGAGTTTCTCGGCACTATATTTGATAAAAGAATTACTTTCTTTCCGCACATTACCAGATTTCAGAGGAAATGCTTGAGGTTAGAAGAAATTTTGAGAATTTTATCCAAAACTTAATGAAGTGTTGATTATGCGTATTTGCTAAAGGTCTACCCAATACTATTCGATTTGTGATTTATTATTGATATGTTTATATGGCTGTACTATAAAATCCTATTTAAATTATCTGAACTGTGTCCACCATCAAGCAATCTGGTTGCGTATTGGAGCCTTCAAGATGTCAATATTATCTAGATTATATGCTGAAGAGTTTGAGCTAATTTTTTGTTCAACTGGATGAGCTAATGATTATTGTTTTATTTCTATCTTATTTTATTCTATGAATACCACACTTTAAATGAAAAAAAAATTGGAATGACGTAAAAGATTGCTCATTTTATCTTCTTTCCTTAAGATTGCATATACGTAGAATACAGCTAAATTATTTTCATGAAATTCAGCTATTTTCAACAAATACTCTTTCGCAACCCCATGGATAAAAGACCAAAAAACAGCATGATAACTTATCAGAGACTCATCTACTATAAATGAGGTTCCGCGGTTCCTAGGGATCTTTACACCCTTTAAGCTCACTCTTCTGTACGTCTTCTTCTATATTATTTTCATTTCTATCCTCATTCCCAAGTGATGGAGCTACTTCAGCTTCTAAGGCATGGCATTAAAGATAGTCAAAGCTCCTGGAGGTGGTCAGGGCCCCGGTGGCCTGGCGGTAAGGTCTCGGCTTCAGAACCGGAGGGTTTCAGGTTCGAGACTCGATTCCAACCAAGAGCCGTCGTGTGAGGGGTTCTCTTGCACCTTAAATCTATCAGGCCAAGCGTCCTCCCACTGGTGTGGTGAGGAGAGGGGGGTAACAGATTAGGTGTCGTCCTCATCATCTGACCGTGGTTCAAACTGACAAGGTCCTTCCCCAAATAGCTCTAGTATTGCTTTACAAAGGGACGTTAATACAACTAAACTAAATTAAAAAAAACCTCGAAGTGGTCATTAAAGAATAGGTCTCTGCCAGCACCAGGATGGATACCGAGGATGGAATATTTTCAGAGCCGGTAATTATTTTTCCTGGTGAGAGGTATTGTCGAGGTCCAAATTCCAATCTACTTAGCACGGATTTACTTAACACCGACATTTACAAAACATTACGACATTACGGTTTTTTTATTATCTCTCTACTAAGTGAACAGCTTTCAAAACTTTCTCCATTTGCCATTGAAAAGATAATGTCTGAATTTGGCGGATACCGAAAATCTATAAAAAAAATTAGATCTGATGATCTGCTAACTGAAACTTTTGCTGTTCAAACAAAATGCTTCTTAATATCAAAAACTTTCTTAATTCATCTTATTTCAGTAACTCTCTATCTTACCTTAAACAGTAAAAAATAAAAATAAATGTGTTCTAATATCTGAACAACTTATATAAACCTCACTAACTGAAATCCTTTGCGGATTGTTACATCAAATGAAATAACATTAAAAAATACTTAAACTGTATAGGAACAAAGAATATTATTTTTAATTTTCATCATAAGCATATTATTTCTACAACCCAATAAAATCGATAGAATATATCAAAGCGAGTTACATTCTATGTAAAGTTCCTTTATATAGTCCAAACCAAATTCGTTGTTAAAAAAGCCACTGATTTGATCAATACCAAACCAGCTTGTCATGCAAAGGAAATATGTTCTAAATGCGCTTCTAATGAACTCTCTAGCATCCAATTGTTTCTCTACGAAACACTGGAAAGCCCAGCTAAATACACTGATGGAAAAAAATTCCCAACACCAAGAAAAAATCATTGTACAGTAATGAAATTTTAGGAATACATTTGTCTAGGTAACATATTTAATTGATTAATGTTTCAAGATCACAAGTAGAGACATTGGCGAGAAGAGCCATTTCAAATGTGAAATGTTGGTACATTAGTAACCCGTGTAACCGCCAGAATTCTGAATGCAAGCAGGCAAACGTGCATGCATTGTGTCGTACAGGTGTCGGATATCAGTTTGTGGGATGGAGTTCCATGCTAGTTGCACTTGGGCGGTCAATGCAGGGAAGGTTAATGCTGGTTGTGGATGACGCTGGAGTTCTCGTCCAATGATGTCCCATACGTGCTCGATTGGAGAAAGATCTGGTGATCTAGCAGGCCAAGGCAACATGTCGACACTCTGTAGAGCATGTTGGGTTACAACAGCGGTATGAGGGAGAGCGTTATCCTGTTGGAAAACACCCCCTTGAATGCTGTTCATGAATGGCAGCACAACAGGTTGTATCACTAGACTGACGTACAAATTTGCAGTCAGGGTGCGTGGAATAACCACGAGAGTGTTCCTGCAGTCATACGAAATTGCTCCCCAAACCATAACTCCAGGAGTAGGCCCTGTGTGTCTAGGCCGCAGACAGGTCACTAGCAGGCGTTCACATGGCCTCCTTCTAACCAAAAAACGGCTATCACTGCGACCAAGGCAGAACCGGCTTTCATCAGAAAACACAACAGATCTCCCCTCCGTCCTTCAATGAGCTCTAGCTTGACACCACTCACGTCGCAAAAGGCAGTGGTTTGGAGTCAGTGGAATGCACTGTACAGGGTGTCTGGCTCGGAGCAATCCTTGAAGTAACCAATTTGTAACAGTTCGTTGTGTCACTGTGGTGCCAACTGCAGCTCGAATTTCAGCTGCAGACGCAGTACTATTAGCCACAGCCATACGCCACATCCACTCTGTAGTACCACGTGGCCGCCCGGAACCTGGTTTTCTTGAGGCAGTACCTCCCCTTGACCACTGCCGCCAATATTCATGCACAGTGGATACATTCCTGCCAAGTCTTTCAGTAATATCACGGAAAGAAAACCCACCTTCTCGCAGCCCTACAACACGACCTCGTTCAAACTCAGTGAGTTGTTGATAATGGCTTCTTCGTCTTCTCAGAGGCATCCTTGACTAACATTAACCCACTACGTCAAATCTCAACTGTAAAGAACGATCACGAACCTTACAGCGCTTATTTAAAGCAAACCTCCTTTGCATGTTCATAGTGTCGCTACTAGCACCACACTTACGCGCGTAGCTCGAAATTTGAATCGACGTCATCTTTCAGATGTATAAACACGCCTACCAAATTTCGTTTATCTAGCACAGCTCCTTCCTAGTGTTGGGATTTTTTCTCCATCGATGTATTTTGCTTTACTTGAAGCTAAACGAGGCCTTTGGTAATTCGTTAGTTCAAAAGAGCGTTTCTTTTTCTTACAGTGAATGTACCTTCTCACCACTTCATTCAGACATACCCTATTGCCTTGACATTTGCACCAGTAATATTTTAACAAATAATGCAATTGGTTTTGAAGTGTTTCAAAAATGTAGAATTCTTTATAGATGATATCTTTATTTGGGCCAGTACTAAAGATGAGTATAAGAGTTAACTGAAAGTTTTATTCTAATACTGCTTGAGAGTAGTGAACACCTTAACAAAGAAAAATGTTTTTCTTTCTTCTTTTTTTTCCAAGAATAAAATTATGCTCACTACATGTATTTTCTTCGAGAAGGTATTCAAATAGATCCATCGAAAATTAATTAATCGATGCTGAATTACAAAGATTTATAGGCAGGATGAATTATATTTCAAATTTTATTTCTCCTTATTCAATAGTATCGACATTTGAAGTTTCCTTCAACTGCCTCTAAGAAAACTTCCTCAAAAGAACGATATTTGGGAATGGTCTGAACTGATCAAGAAAGCGCCTTTGTGAAATTGAAAGTTACTTTGCAAAATATTCTGAAAATGGTTTACTATAAAGCTGTTATAATAAACAATTCAGAGAGAATATAGTAGACAATTGAATAGCTGTTCTACTTCAAGAAGTCAGACCAATTGCATGTTCTACAAAAGCTTTGACCCAGGGCATGATAAAGTTATCCCCTAATTGAAAATGTCATTTGCTATCCGCCACGGATAAAAACAGTTTTTTGATTATATTTATGGCAAATTGGTGATAGTTAAAACCGATCACAGGCATTGAGAACAGATTGCCAAAAAGCTCTTGAAGTCAGTACCATCCTGTTTACAACGTCTGCTGGTTGATACACTAATTTATTCTCCATAAATATTGCATAAACGTGGGTCTTATATTCTTATAACCGATGTGTTAAGCATTATTTGAAAAGCTGAATCCTTAGAAATATCCTGTGAAGAATCAGACAACTTTTGAAATCATTTTGGATCTATCACTTCCAGTGACAACCTATCCTGAATTTTTGTCTGCAATCAACAGAGATACAGAATTGCAGATTGCCTGATAGTACCTAAAGTCTTACAAAACAGTTATATGATATTAATTAATCAAGAACATGGAATTAATCTTTCTTTACATTGAGTTCGAGAAATCACATTTTGGCATAGATTATCTAAATGCGCAATAGATTTCATTCAATTCCTCAGAATGTCAACAATATTTCAATATTCCCATTACTTATCCTTTACTGATGAAACCAATGTCTTTTTTCCCATGGAAAAAGAGTCACTATTGATTTGTTTGAAATTGTGTGTAGTAGTTTCTATGTATTAGGTGATAACTATTCTGGATATATTGGCTTTAAACGGTTCGAACATCCTAACTACAAAACTGTAATCAATTGTTTGAAAGACAACTTTGCCACCCATGGAATACTAGGTATCTTAGAATCGGATAATGGTCCTCAGTATAAATCACAAGACTTTCGTAATTTTGAGCACGAGTGGAAAATCAAATGTGAAACTTCTAGCTCTCGTTATCCTAAATCGAATGCTTTAGCTGAGTGTTAAATATAAATAGCCGAATTAATTTTAAATTGATGAAAAGTGGAAGAAATTGATAACAGATTGGCTCTTCTCAATCGACAAAATATTCAAGTAAAGAATTACCTTCTCCTGCTCAACGACTAATCGAACATCTTACTAGTACCTTAATGGGGCCAATTCATTGTCTCGTCATGTACCAAACAAACCGTTTGTGTCCAAGTTTTAAGCGTTCTGCAAATGTAGGGAAGTCTGCCGATAACATTGAACCCATACATTAACACTGAAATTAAATATTACGCTAGCCGAATGACTATATAAATCTTTGGATATTTTTTAAAAAGAAATTAATATTTGAATTATTTTCTCCAAATTTTCGCATTAAAGCAATTTTACATCTTATATTAAATTTTAATTAGTAATTCTAATGTTATTATTGTTTTGCATAGTTTATTAATATCGCTTTTTAATTATTTTGATACCATTTTATTCTTTCCTTTCACATATCTTTTTCTTGGTTCAAAGGATACATTTTGACAAATGGCTATGGCTGTGTTTTTGAAAAATTACATATGTTCTTTTATCTATATTATTTAAATGTTATTGAATGTTCAATTTTATGAATATAGTTTCTTTTAAATTATTACTTTTAAATAAATTAACATTTTTAAGCTTACTAATAAAATTAATACATTTTTTCTTATGTAATTATTTTTTATTAATATTGAGATTTTGAAGTGTTCAGTTTGCTCAAATTTGAATATATTGAATAAATTATGATTACAATTTCAAATTATACAGTATAAAAGATATAGGTATAATTTTTTTTTAAATATATGCAACTTAAGAATGAGTTATTTCATTTTAGTTTGTTGGAATCATTAGCAAAGAAGCAAGCAAAATAATTAATATTTACACATTATAATAATTATGCAATATAAAAGATGCAGATACCATTTTTTAAGTCTATGCAACTTATGGATCAGTAATTACATTTTAATTTGAAGAAATCAGTAAAAAGCAAACAGGCAAAATAATCAATATTTACATTTTAAATTTTATTTACACATTACACAAAACACACATAAAGTACATAATAATACTTATTCGAAAAAATATGATCAAATGGTTTTTTCAATGTAAACAATCACCTATTTAAAATAACTCAAAAATTATTGATTATTCTAGACATTTAGAAATAATATAAACATAGCATGACAAGAATGTCAAAATAAATGATGAAATCAGTTTTATTCGACAGAAACATTCTAGATACCAAACCGTTTTTTTATCACCTATAAAAAGATAATGTTGAGCAATATGCTTTTAAAGCCGAACGCTTCTGAATTGCATTTTAAAATGATAAAGCTACTCTGAATGAATATCTTAAAATAAAACAAATACAGTGAAAATACATAAAAGGAATACAGTGAATTTAATAAACACTAATCATGTCATGGTAAACATATATACATATAGAAATTAAATAGGATATAAAGAGGAGTTGGAAGAAACACTTTTATGTTTTTACAGAATTTTATTTTCCAAAATCGGTGTATTAAAGAAACAGGGAGAAAAAAAAAGAGTGAAGCATGCATGTAGCAATGAAATTGGTAATAAAAAATATATAATAAATGTTGATATGGTAACTGGTTTTCGATGAAAATATCAGTATTTCTTACAGCAAAAATCACTGAGGCCTACAATGATATTGCATGACATTATAACAATCAATTTCAGCTTAAATACAAGAAACAAAAATGATAATTATCAGAAAAAAACACTAATCAGAATAAACAGATTACTCTTTTATTATTAAACATGATTACACTGAAAAAACTGAATAATATGATTTACCAAAACATGAAGAAAACTTTAAGATTCGTTACAAAAAAGTAAAACCTTACGATGCATTTTATTTTAATGCCACAACTAAAAATCATATACATCATATTTTGTGTATTTCTTGCTCATTTTGGAAATCTTTATCTCATCACAAGCTCATTCTGTTCTAACACATTCATCGGATAGCTTTTAATAAAAAGTTGCTTGTCAGATATGTTTCCGCAGTACGCAAATTACTGGAATAAGTTTTTTTTTTGTTTCCTATTGTTAGTAAATGGTCACACATTGAATAAATTCTTCAAAATGATCGTAGCATATCACCAACTTCAAAGCAGGCTTACAACCATCTATTCCAATGCTAACAACGCAATTCAGGATTGTTAAAAGGAAACTAAAAAAAAAAACATTTTACTCGGCAATCACTCTTCTATTTCACATTAAAGTATCCAGCATCACACCGGTATTTCATCTTTTAATTATATAATTAGAAGAAAGAAAATCATTCAAAGTTATAAGTTCAAATGTAAACAAAAAATACACTTCATACTTGGCAGAGAATGTTAATGACAGACTCATCTACTAAAGCTTTGCGGATGAATATTTAAATGCCATGCGCATAAGTATATGACACGTGACTTTTACACGTGATCTAAGTAAGTATATCTAGTAACAGTCAGTAATGTGCGCAATCAACAAAACAATTTTAGTTCCTGATTGATGCTTATCTTGCTTACTATGTGGATTAATAACCTACAAAGTTATTAAAAATGGCACTTAAGAGACAAGAAAAAGTTTTGAGTCTAATGATTTCAAATTTAGTAACATAAAATGATCAAAGTAGAATTTGTCGTATTCAACGATGCAGCCAAAGGACTTCATGTATCAAAAATAGATTTACTATCATTTGTTTCACTTCTATCCATGAGTTAAAAAAGCGACTGGAGCAATTATCTGAAACTCCATTTTCGATTTTAAATCATTATGGTCATCTTATACCATCCTCAAAAAACATTGTAAATGTTATTGCATAAACCGTATCGGATGCATAAAGTAGAAGAAATTATAAGTCTACATTTTTAAGTTACGAGCAAGAAAATGTAAAGCAAAAATTATACTTTAAAGCGCAATCGACTTTGCAGTATAATGGGTATTATACTTTTGAAAAAAAATCATTTACCTTCTATACACAAATCATCTACTGAATAAGATAATACATTACATTATTATTATAAATTACATTATTACTACATTATCACTGAAAATCTCATTTTCAAAACTCAGAAAAATGTATTACACTTTTATAACAAAATTTGGAAAGAATACTACTTTCCAACAGTATGGCAACATGTAATTGTAATATTATGAACGAACCCTTTTGAGCTACCATTCAACAGCCTTGACAAGCAGCTTATGCAAGCTTTAAAAATGTGATCAATAGTAGACCTATTTCCTTTTTAGAAATAAATAATTTGCCTCATAAATGTCAAAATACTGTAGTTTCGGGAAAAGTCGATCAACCCAAGACAAATCTTTTGGCGGTGGAGACCAACCACTATATCACATTTTTAAGAATGAAGCATTTGGGGACAATATTTTTCGATATCAAAAAGGCCCCAGAGCACATATAGAGATAAGGAATTCTCAGTGACTTGTATAATTTTTAACTTGAGGAGTAATTTTCCTACTTTTATTCAAAATTTTCTCAGTAAATTTCAAATCACAGTGGTTTCGAATTATCGGATGTTTTTATCCAAGAAGTAGGAATCCCTCAGGGAAGCTTCCCACTTTGTGCAACTAAAATTAATGATATTTTAATTAGTCACCTTTTTCTATGAAGGGACCTGTGCAATGCGCTCGGTGCATATCTGTTAAAGGAGATGGCCCGAATTTAAACCGGCGTCGAACCATTTCAGGGCGTTTGGCTCTAGACAAATGTTCAGAAATGGTTAGTGCTGGAATTTTTATTCCCTCCTGTGGAAAAAAGAGTAAAACATGTTTCTCTTTCCAGATGTAGACGTCGAAGCAGCGACATGTGCATACTCTCTCTCTCTTGTCTTTGGGTTGTGTTGTGTGTAGTTTAGAATGTCCGTGTCCATATATGTGTAAAAATAAAACCTATGAAAGTTTCACCTCCTGCTTCGTCATTAATGGAATTGTCATGAACTGACTGTACAGCTAGTTAAAACTTGTTTTAACTTTCCTACAGAAAAAACTGCATGTATATACTTTTGAGGAAAGTATTAGATCCTGAAATTCAACTTGGAGGTCACAAAATTCCATTTGTAGAAGAAATTTGTTTTCTTGGTTTTATATTTGATATGAAACTGACGTTTCTTTTCCATATAAAGGCTCTAAGATAGAAATGTAACAAAGATTTAAATATTCTGAGAGTTTTATCAACAACAGATTGGGCAGTAAATGAATTATCCGGGATGCGAATTTACCATTCTATAACACTTCCTAAAATGTTATATTTCTATAATACTTTCTTATAGTTTTTATGATTTATGAATTGGAAAAAAGTGCTCAACTATTGGATCCAGTATATCCTGCAGCATTATGTTCTTGTGTCTTTAGGACATCACCAGTTAAAATTTTATACGTTTATTGCTGTAAGTTTTTTCTGAATATGAGAAGACAAATATTCTCTTTGTATTACATTTTTTCAAAATTACATCAAATTCGCATTACCCATTTCATAATTTCAAAATCTTCCCATCACTTCTCCGCTTGCAAAACGGCAGAAATTCATTTATATCATAATGCGTCAGTAGAATAAAAAATTGTAGCTTGAAAATTTATTTTAAACTATAAAAAACTATAAACAGAAATCATATTCCAGAAATTGTTCTTTAAACACCCTTCTCATGATCTTAGTTTTATTTCTGTTACGGCAGGGAATCCAAATCCATTATTCAAACATCTTTTACTGTAGCAAAAAATCACATCACATTATCATTTCTACTGAGGTGAGATTAGATGAATTTGTTAGCTATGTGGGGTAATTAGAGAATTTTCAGTTGAAATTTTTTTTTATTTATTTTATAAGATAATTTTAAGATTCTCTTTTTCTTCTGAACCTTTTTTTTTTTTTTTTTTTTGCTTTTTTCTTCTGCACCGAAGATTGAGGTTTTCTTCGGCGCTCGGACATTCTCAGTTATATAGCTGAATTAGCCTCTTTGATAAGGCTAAAAGAATAAATTAGGAGAAAGTTGAATGTTAATTACATAAATCGCCTATAAAATTGTTGGTTTCTTCCTCCAATCCACTACAGCTTTGAAGTGGAATCCAATAAAACACCTCTCATATTGGATTCCCACTTCTCCTTTCCTTGAGTTATAAAATACAGCTTTATTATATAAAAAAATGATGTCTGATGCACTTATACGTCTTCATTGGAAGAATCAGCAGTCAAGAGTTCAGGTAGTTATTTTAGTGCCATTGTTTGTTATATTGACCCCTTAGAAGCATTTTGTTTTGTTTTGTTTTAAACTTTTAGCTTTCTAAGCCAACCATAAAACAATTTTCTTTTCCTTAACAGAATATTTTCTGTGTTCTCTTTTTCTGTTTGCTTCAGGAAATATTCTAATTCAGTTTTATATGAAAAGTATCTGTTTCTCATGATTTACTACAATTTTCTTGCTTACAGCTTGAGACAGCAAACACTGAAGAGTAGTATATCGGCTTGTTTAAGATGCCTAGAATTAGCAAGAGCTTCGTTCTGTCTTTCTAGAGCAGAGCATGTAGATGTCTCCTCTTTTACAGGCTGATTCTGGGTTGGATTCTCTTCTGTTGCTCCTGCGAGCATGACATCTTCTTGAAAGGTGATTGAGTTCGAAGGAACATGACCATCTGTGGTTATCGAAGGGGAAACCAGGATATTATGAAAAATATGCCCCTATTGAGTGAATAAAATTGTATTTGTAGAATTGCTGATTGCAGTTTATATCGTTGTTTCTTTATGAAATAGCACCACACTTACTGTTAGACTGAATAGTGAAAGCCCTTCCAAGAGACGTCGTGAGCCATGATACCTCTAATGCATGTTGCGAGTACAGTTTGATGATAGTTTCTCAAAAGTGATATGAAAGTGACATCTGTTGGCTTCGCCCTGCGGGAACAATGTGACTGCAAGCGGGGAACAATAACATAGCTTTCTCCAATCCTATAAACCAAATCGAGAGACAAATAAAAATTTAATTTATTACTATCAGCGTCTGCAGAGTCAAAAGTGTTTTCAAGTGTCTGGCAATTCTGAACCGCGAGCAGATGACGAGAACAACAACGGAACTGGCACTCCCCTCTACCAAATTTTCCCATAATATCAGTGGCAAGACATTTGATCCCAACGATTTGGTACACATTAAATCAGGAATTTAATGTGTACAAAACCCGCTTACATGACGATTCTTCGGTGGAATCCGGTCCCGAATCTTGAATTCTTCAGCTCAGAAGCCGAAACCTTACAAGCAGGCCACCGTGACCTCAAGATGAAACTTTTGGATTTGAAAGTATATGCCTAATTGTAATATTTAAGATAATAATAATAAAAAAAACTGTTCGACATTTTGGGGACACTTTGAGTATCCTAAGGAGAAAATTTACGTTTCTTACCTGAATACTCTAACAAATCAAAAATTCTCGCAAAACCAGTTTATCAAAATGCAAACTCTTGATATAGGATAGTTTTATAGAAATAGCAGATAATCGTTGTTCTCATGTCTTTTTAGAAAATAGTATGACCAGTCTGTTTCGGACGTCTGTTCTGAATTCTTCTTTAAACTTGTGCTACAAGTTAATTTTTTGTGGCATTAGCATATCCTATTTTTCGGGTATGAGTCAGCTAAATCAAAAAGCATGCTTTATAAAATAATATATGATCTACTAATACCTTTTCTTATTTATCAGAAAATACACGGTACCTAATCTCAATCTGAATTTAATAATCGATTGCTTAGAAATCAGAAGATTTTTTTTCCAGTTATTTTTACTCTAATATCAAATATAACTTTATAAAACATTGTAGCTTTTCGCAACTTCCCAGGTACCCCTTCTTAACAAACTGTAATACTTCTTTACATCCCCTCCTAGGCTTTCTGGCACCATGAATATTAATTTGTTTTACTTTGGCATATTAGATACTTCAAAAAGATAAATAAATTATAATTTAGTCTTAAATCGTGCGCCACTATAGAATACTACCGATATTGTTCCAATTGGCGCACCTCATGTTATCACGATTACAAAGATTACATGTTACATATCACTATATACTTTAATGTCTATTAAACAAGAATGTTTAAAACAAATAAAAGAACATAAAAAATTGATATAGCATCTGCATCGGTACGCATTCATTAGCAATAGCGCTATCAAAATTATCATTTCTTTTTCATAGTTAAACGATTGCTTTCTGTAACTCTATGCTGTAGAGCAAAACTAGCATTTGGTCTTAATCCATTTCTCGCTCTCTCCTTCTTCATAATTCCCAATATGAAATAGTAATGTTCTTCGTTTTGTGCATAGTATGAGTGAAACTAATTTCGTTTAATTCATTATTCCCATGAAGGTAATTAGGAGAAAACTATAAAGAGAATAAATTGCTCGTGTATTGACAAAAGGATTATCTTCTGTCTGACAAACTAGCAGCTGTTTCATTTAAGAAACCCGAGTCAACTGCTCTGACTCACGACACGTTTCTCCAAGAAAACCCGTTTCACATAATCTTTTATGGAATTGTCCGCTAATTTGAACTCTTCGTGCAAGACAGCTTTACAATCAACAGTTTCACATGCCAGATATACGTCTAGTAACTGCATTTTTATTTAACCTTCCTTCCTATTGCTTCTGTGGTTTACATATAGCGATATTTTATCAGTTAGCCTAAAGCGGGCAGCACATTAACAGAAAATATAACGGATATACTCTGGAAAGCATCTTTTCTTGTGATGACGGGGATGATGTTAATGTGGAAAAGACGGGAATAACCAGTATTTAATGTGGTAATTCCAAAACAAACGGCTAGTTATTTTCCATTGTTTTTTCTCCTTCTACACTTTTCTTTTCCAGTTTCGATTAGCAATTCTTGCTATAACATTTTATATAAGATTACCTGTTCAGTTAACAGAAGATGTTAGAAAGATTTTTTGTATATATTTCAATAGCATTAGTGCTGCTCTATTGTGAAAAGATATACGCTTGCATGACTGAATATGTAGATATTACATTGTTTAGTCAAGACATACCATGGTTTAGAATAAATCATCATTTTTTATAGTAATTAGCACTTATAAAGAAGTTAATTATTGCTGAATATTGTTGCAATCAATACAACTTACTTATATCTTGCTATATTGTTTTTTATTTGTATCTAAATAATTGTTTTAAGAATTCATAAAACACTAATTTTCACTCAAACATTTCTCCCTTTAAAAGTTCATACAAAAATTACCTTGGTACACAAAAATAAATATTTGTTGGATGCAATGAAGGCATTAATTTTACATTCAAAAACAATCTTCAACATGATATTTAAAATTTAGACGAAAACTTTTTTTGTTATTTTTTAAGGGGTGGTAATATTTACTACCACAATGATTTCCAGTTTTGAAATACATTGCATAAAATGTGTTTCATAATAGTAAATTAATCAAAGTTCCACCATTTAATACCCCATTTCTTAAATAAGAAACAAATTAGGATTTGATCGAAAAGCAGAAAACAATTAGAATAATGTTATAACAGTTGGTAATTTTAATTTTTAAAATTAAGCATTATTTTTCAAACGTATTAAATTATTATTCTTATTTATTCTTTAGTGTAAAAAATTTAATTTTTTTTAGTATGTGCACTAAATATGAACGTTCTTGGCAAATTCAACATATCCATTCAATACGTTTTACATTTGTGTTATGTGTGTGTGTGTTGCAGTTAGCCCATGTTCTTCTGCTGCATCTTTCTGACCGATGTCTCAAAAATCTTTCTTTTAATAAATATCTGAAGTGTACAAAATACTTTTATAATGCGGCTCACAGAATAAAATGTTGAATGAAAGTGTCCTTTCTTAATAAAATGGCTTAAAAAAGGAACTATCATGCATTAAACATTTAGCTATAAAATGTTTAGGATATAAATCACCACATTTGTTCAGCAGCTGTGTAATGTGCAATGAATTCATATTTTGAATTAACTTGGTCAATTAATATCCTTTTATATTTATCATAAAAAGATATAATGAAACCATTTATCATATGATATGTTGGCTAACAATACTCAGTTAATAGAAGCATTTATTTAGAAAAAGTGTGAAGATCTATCATTTTATAGGGGTCTTTTAGTTTTCGATTTTTCAATATTAGTTTTTGAAAAATATCGATTTATCGGCATTATGATCGTGAAATATGACTCACGTAGAACTGCGATGCAATAAATCGATATTCACAATTAATTTGCTTCTGTTTTATTTTGAATTCCTGATAGTGCTTATTTTTGGTTGCTCTTCATTGTTTTTCACCTTCATACTTAAATGTTACTAATATTTCTATAAATACTGTTATATTCAGATACATAAAAATACGTTTTAAAACATGTCATTTTGAAATAAACTGTTTTCTGTTCCCTAACTGAATGATACCACCAATAAATTTATTATTTGAACATAATTAAATAATTATGTACTTTTTTATTTTCATTCATATTTACAATTCATGTAAAATTTTTATGCCTCATTCAATCATTACATGAGAAATATCACAAAGAAATAGTGGCAAAGCAGTCATTTAATAACTTTTAATGCCTTTACGAATCAAATTTAAAAACCATACAAATAATCGAACTCTAAATTTATCTGTTCAAAAACAATTGCTAAAAATTATTTATTAAAAATAATTTTTAGCATTTAAGTATTATTAAGAAATTACTGTCCAGTTAAGAAATTAGGTAAGATAGTATTATTTCATTAAAAATACGTTGACTTTAATTTTTAATTTACAATATTAATTTTTAAAAATATTCTTGCAGCCAAAATTGGCATTTAAAAAGTCGTTGTATTGTTGTTCTAGGAAGCTAAGGAAGCGAAGGTTGCAAATTAATATAAAACTATTCTTGTTAAATAAACTTGAAATCAAAATGCAGTCTCTTTTTGTAAAGATTGCGAATATTATATCTCATGGTAAGATAATCATTATTAACAACTACATATAGCCGAGATATATAGAGTGATTGTTCCACAAGAAAAAAAAAACTTTGTTAAAATTTAGTAATCAGATCATTTTCAAATTCTATGATACAGATATAAATAAATGTAAAAGCAACAGCGTAAAGTTGAAATTTTAAGTGGCACATTGAATGAAATTTTTTTGTATAAGTATGAGGCTATATGTGATCTCAAACAATCTGGAGTAAAAAAATGAACAACCTTTGAATTCTTTCATACATCCCTACAATAATACATTTAAAAGAGATTAGTATCAGCTAGTTTAATGCAAGATGAAATTACAATGCGAAAGCTTAATCAACTGCCGTAAAAGGCTTTCTACACATATAGCATATGTTATGAGCTTGCCCTAACATGAAGCTTTGCATAAATCGCAACAACATATGAAATGAAACTGTGTTAATGCAATTTTGTGAATAGAAATTTCTTTTTCTCCATTTTAAAGGACACAACAACGGAAAAGAAATCAACAGCTCTTAAAACAATGACCGTTAGGACTCAGGAATCCCAACCCTTTCAAAAGTAGTTTCAGTGCTCGATAGGTTTTGATCGAACGTCCTGTACGTCCTTCGATAAATATAGAATTTCAGGTACTTCCGATACATATAGAACTGGCGATACTTATCAAATTTTAGATACATGTGGAGTTATGGACGCGTAGCGAATTGTTGTTATTTATTAAATTTTCGGTAGTTTCGAGATTCAGATAACGATTGAATTTTCATACCTAATTGAGAATCAGTCATGGCAATATCTTACAAATATTTTTAGGGATGATTTCAAGGCATTTCTTTTCATATATCGGTGGAAAATATGTGCTTTTCTTTTCTTTTTAATCCCCATGCTTTTCTGCAGAATGCTCTTTTCCCAACTTCATGATATATTTTTTATCTGAATATTTTATTTACAAATTTTTAAAAAAATCATTTTTAATGGAATTTTTTTTATTACTCAGAATTATTCCCCTTTAGATTAGATTATATGTTGCTCTTTTTTTTAAATTTCCACGCAGTTTAAAAGCTTATTCTTTTCTTTCTTTTTTTATTCATGTTCTTTATTGTTTCCCAATATACAGTATTTTGAATCAATTTAAAAATTCCTGCATTCAAATGACTTAAGAAATAATTAGGTAGAATTTTATAATTCAGAAACAGTGTTGTGCTTGAATGTAGGATATTTTTTCATTGAGTTTACATTGAGGATGATATATAACGGCTCATTTTTCTTTTATTTGATCATGATCAAGATCATTTTTAAAGTTTTTAGTGTATTAAATCATTCATCCGTAAATAAATCTACTTTCAATTGTAATTTTTCTTAATGTTTTACTCATTCTAGAATCACTATTTTGTGTCTCTTTTTTTAATTTTGAAATAACAAATTGAATGATTAATTTTAATTATCTAATACACCTATTGTTAAAATTCTAGGATTAAATTTAATTAAAATTTGCCAATAATACTATTAAAATAAGAATAAAAATTTATGTAATTCATAAACAATTAATTTTTCAAGACATGCATTTCGAATTCAGGTTTCATTAAAACTTCTTATTTTACTTTTCAAATGCATTATTTTGTCATTTTCCTTTTTATTTATGAAGATTGTTTTTTTTAATAAGCAATTAGAAAAATTTCAAAATTTTTAAAATTATTATATTATTGGAAAATAAAATAACATAATAAATTGCAACATGCAGACATTACTTTGGCACTAACACATCTTTTAATGCAGTTATTTTTCAACGATTTTTATTGAAAGAATCACGAATATTTTTATTGCGTAAAATGAAACTTACTTTTCTTTGGATGCTTTCTAATTAGTCAGTATATGACAGTATTTTATTTATAACTTATAACAGCTATAAATAAATGACATCATAATTTTTCAAAAAATATCGACATGGACGATATATCGCTACGATGGAGTTCGGTCATCATCCTGCTCTATATTTTACTTGGTAAAATTATGGAAAAATTCCACTGGTTGAGATTATCTTTCGATAATTAGTTAATTAAAATTCAACTCTTCTCTTTTAAGTAAAGAAAAAAGAATCATCTTTAAATACGATTTCATTGTTTATATATAGACATTGCTAAAATATACCATAAATTAAAGAAATCGAAACATAAAAATAAGTATCTGAAACTGAAAAACCTTGGGGACAAATTAATACCTAGATAAAATTAAAATACATTCCTTATGCCCTTTTGTTGTAAATAAATTAATTAATGGATCTTTTTTATGTAGAGAATAGCCTTTTTATCCTGATAGTATTCATTTAAATTTCACATAATTTCCGTCTAACTCCTAATAATGATTTTTCATATTCTGCTTATATAGCATTTAACCCTTAGCGGTCGATGCTGCCACAGTGGCAGCATTCGTAAGCCGTCGTAAAAGTCGGTGCCACCAGTATGGTGGCAAGATGTTATTTAAAATTGAAAAATTACAGAAATTAAAAATTTACGTATCATAAGCACTATTAAGCACAATAAATCAGTTTCACCGCATTCAGTGTTTTATAATATGTTTGCTTTAAATCACTAAGGGAGAAATAACTCCGAAAAGCTAAATTTGCTCCAACTAGCCGGTATTCCCATCAGAGAAATTTGCTTATCGCAAAAGATTAAAATGATATGCAACAAAAAATCTGAAAAATATGCCAGGAATCATCGCACTTAAATATCCTACAATTTCGAATCCCTTACAAAGAGTTTCATTTAAAGACAAAATATCAGTTTAATATTATTGTTTTATATTTATTTGTTTAAATTTTAGTACTAAATACTTTTATTATTATATCTCAAAAGTAAAGCAAGTTCAGTTTATGTTGTAAAATAAAAGTAATTGGGCTTCTTAAGTTATGTCAAAAAAGTAAAGATGTTTTCAAACATTACCAAATATGTTTATAAAGATACACTGACTGTATCTACAGATGTGATAATAACACTGATGTACAGCTAAAGTTATTAAGTAAACAAAACGATGAATACTTTTAATTCGAAGTAATTTGATAAAATTAAAAATTGTACTATAGCTTTATTTTCCAAAATTTCAAAAATAAATGTTCTTTATCTATATCTAATTAATTCATTTATTTATAAAAATGGTGGACATGGAATAACTTTCCCTGTTTGGAGCATTTGCAACCAAAATTAATGATATGAAAGAAACCAAATTTCATATGTCGATCATGGAAGGCATCGGGAGATGAATTCTGCTATCGAAAGATAACAGAAGCTACCGATGCAATCAATATTTTGTACACAACTGGTTAGCTTACTGAAATATATTACAAGAGAGCGAGAATTTTGCTTTAATAAATGTGGTTCATAATGACGTCTCTATTTCCTTACAGACACATGCCAACTGTGAACTATATAACGTCAATCTCAGATTTCATTCTACAAAATTGAAAGAAACAATTTAAATGTTGTTTTTGAAAACCAGATTTTCTGAAACTGAAAACTGAATTATTGTAATTGCTTTCTTAATTAATTTGATACCATCTATCAAAAAAGACATTTGAGAATCGCAACCTCAATGGGCTGTTTTTATATCCCATATTACAGGGAGGGGGAAACAGTTTTTGACCTTCTCCTAAATTAAGAAAAAGAACTGCTATCGTCGAAAAATGAAAATTCGATGTTTTGAAGTTTCATGCTTCCCAGAGTCTGAAAAACACATTTTGGGAATTATGGAGGTCTGTCTATAAACAAGATACTTCAAAAATGCTTTGAGCTAGAGACCTGAAATTTGGTATTTAGACTTTGCAACAAATTGGACTGTATGACTGTTTTAGTACAATTGAACAGAACAACAACATGTAAAGAGCTAGATGGATGAAATTTAGAGGAATATGGAATCAAAGATGGAATCAAATCAGCTAAGGACTTTACCGTATGTTGATCTGTTCTTTCTTAAGCATGTAAACGCAATAACTTTAATAAAGGAAATTTAGTGTGTGATATTATAATTCTATGTCTTAATTTGAATTTAGTTTAGTTTAGAGCCCCAAATACAAGCCTGATACTTGTGCCTTAAGTACTTGTCTATTAATCAGAGGCCGTAATTAATCACTCAAAAATAGACGTAGTTCGCAGGCTAGATTCACACCACAGATTAATCTTTCAAAACTACTGTTCATCATTGGAAAGCAAGTAATACAAAAGTATCAGTTTTCTATATTACCTTACGAGGCACGAAATTTTAATGCGCTCTTTTTAAAATAAAAAATCTAAACAATCGTGGCCTTGCCCAAGATCTATAATTTTATGCGGTGGCAGGGGGATCGCATCTTTATTAGAGCGTATGCGAGAAAGTTTAGGGGATACATTTTCACTGCAGTCCTGTAAAAGAACTAAAAAAGAGCTTTAATTTTAAAATTTTAAAACAAAGAAAAGGCTGGAATTATAGTTGAGCAGTCATATCGTTATATCATTTGCTGTTTCCTCATTATAATTGAAAAACTGTATACAACTAATAATTAGTTTCCATAAAAAAATTAATCATAAGGGATTTCATGTTCTTCTATGGAATAATAACTGAAAAATATCAATGCTATTCAAATTGCAAAAAGTGGCAACGAATTAAAGAATCAATATCACAGTTTGTCTCAATGAAAATTTTACAGATGTAAAGAGCTAATGAAATTATTAAAATAATGCAGATTTTTGAATAATTATCATTGAATTTCAAATGAAGATAACAGAGAATTTTTCAATGCATTCTTCAGTATCACATTAAAGGGAAGATAATTCTCTTTGATTCAGATTTAACGAAACGATATTGTTGGTTAAAACAATCTATCTGTAATATTAAATATACTTAAGGTTTCTTCATCAAACATTAAGTAACCCAAATTGCAAAAAAAATTAATAATTAAATCAACTGTCAAAATTTATTAAATAAATTAAAATATCTACAGATCGAGATAGGAAGTTAACTGAAAATCTCAGTTACTCACAGGACTATATACTTTTAAAGTTTCGACATAAAAAATCTTTGTATCCAAACTGCTTAAATTTCATAATTTCATTTTGATCCGAAACATTACATAAAATGGTAAAGCACGATCACAAAAGTTTTTCTCACTTTTTTTCTTTTCCTAACACACAACAAAATCTTTTCTCCTGTTATAAATTTGTATTCAATACTTTCTCAAGCACACATAACCAACCACACGACACACACACATCTGGTGGAATTATTCTTCCGTGTTTCATTCTCTTTCATTTCCTCAATAAAAAAATTCTTTCTGACTCAACCTCAGCCTCTTGATTGGCGCTTTCATGGTTTACATTAACATTTCTATTCCTGATGTTTATCTAATCTCCTCTGTTTGCGGGGGCTCTTTTTCCACACATTCTTATCGGACTTTTTTTTCTTGCTTCTTTGTTCACTCATGGAGAAAATTTATGTGGAGAAATAAACTTGAAAAAATACACCGCTCTGGTAAAAAGCACACACACATATACAGAAAAAAATTAGGAAAATATATTAAATAAGAGCGTTTTATCATAAATAATTCATATCCTTACTTGGATTAATTTAACCGTTCAATTTCTTAGGATTCATTGAAATTTGTACAAATCTAAAAAGACAAGCATATTCAATATTTCACACATTTCTAATTGTATAATATAAAGATCCGATAGTGAATGCCTCTGAAGTGCATTGCAAATTTAAGGAGTCGATAAATCAAATCAATATTAATAGGCTATTTAATTTTTAACTACAATTTTTTTCGATCTTTCAGTCGACGTACCACAAAATAAGATATAAATTTAAACCTGAAAATTCATTTAGTTCTTAAGCTATTAATTATAATTAATAATTTATCAATGATTGAAATTCTTCTTCATTGCTTAAATTAAAAGAAGATATTTTTTTTTATTTGATAAATAGCTGCTAATTTCTTTAAATTTCTGATATATTTATTTTAAAATGTTATTGAATGGTAAGATAAGACAGTTTGAAAGTTTATGATATATTTGCAAGCATTATAGCAAGAATGGCGTATGGGTTCTTTATGTTCCCGGGTAAATAAAAATTTAAGCGGCCCTATTCACTGTATTCTTACATATTCATAAGTGCAGCTCATTATATATTTTTATTTACTTTTTAAGTTAAAGAATTCAAATCATACAAAAAAGAGGAGAAATTCGGTTACTCGCATTTTAAGCAACATTAAGTCATTAGTAGAATAATTCAGGAACATTTTAGGTTAAATGCATATTTAAATACTAATTTTTTTATGGGAAATTGATTTTTGTTACTTTGCTTTAATGAATATTTGAAATAATATAATGTTGGATATATTAAGAACAGCAACATTTAATGTTCATTACTTATTATTTCCAAATCTGTTGGACTTTCTTGGGCTAGTTTTTAGAGTGCATTCTTTTATCAAGTTCAATTTTGAAAAATTCCTTTCTTGATTAGTTAGTGATAAATATGTGATTTTGCAAATATGTGCAAAGTGATAAATGAATTATACTTTCAGATTCATGTTGTATATGCATACAGAATGATTTTAAAATCAATGGATTAACTTTATGGTTAGGAGAAATCTATCGAAACGAGTAAATACTGAAATGTCATCTATTGCAAGAGAGCACTGTATAGCCATATGTAAATTTAAAAAAAAAATATCTCTCAAGAGCTTTATTCCGATACAAGCCGGAGCAGGAAACTACAGATAAAATGGCTTAGCGTTTCAAAAGAAATGTTTTTATCCACATTACACTACACATAATATGACGAAATATGGGTCTCTTCAGCTCTAGAAATGCATAAAAAATCTGAAGACAAAAATGATTGCAAAGCAATAAATGAAAACAAAAGGAATCGCGTGAAAAATTCAACAAAAAGAATCGGGATCGAAGAAATAAAAGAACGCATCGAATTAAACTTGGTCTGAAATTCCTAATGTATTTTTTGAAAAATACTGTAAATGTAATTATTAATTTGAATGATAGCAGTAAATCTAGTGTCCGTTTATTTCAAACTTTATGGCCAAAATTTCTAATATAATAGCAAAAATTTCGAATTTCAAAAACCGATTTATTAATTTAATACATAACGATGGTCGACTCAATGATTCTCAAAAGATATGCTATCTTTGAGCATATCCTAAAGGAGAGGCAACGCTCTCAGAATCGTCTAGTAATAGTTCCAAATCTCTCTTTAAAGCATTAGATCCGCTATACTCAACCTGCGGCCCTCGGGCCGCATGCGGCCCGCGGAGGCTTTTTGGTTGGCCCAATTATTAAACTAGGTAGTTACAACTTATTTGTAAACAACTTCAAATTTCGCGCCCTTCAAAGTGTTGGTAATTGAACGGGAAGTATGGGAATGTGAGCGATATCAATAATTTGCTTAAATTGGAAACGCAAACAATCCTAATCTATTTTTGCGCAAACGATACGGAATACGCGGCGCCGGAATCCCCTTAAAGGTCTGTAATCTATGGTTGCGCGAACGATACGAAATACGCGGCGTCGGGAATCCCCTTAAAGGTCTTGTCACGCGCAAACGCGGACGGCGGGGCGACTTGCGAAGCTAAACATTGCTTGTCATGTGTAATGAGACGTGTGTTTTACTAATTGGCAAGTTGCCCCGCCGCTCGTGTTTGCGCGTGGCCAGACCGTAAGATCCATGGACCTAAGTGCGTGTCGCTTTGATTGTCGATCGAAACTAAACTTGTTATAAATTTAATCTAAATTATTAAACTAAATTTGTGTACGTACCCGCGTCCTCTGCCAAATAATAGTTTTGTTTTGTAAATTAAGTATACCTATTATTTTCAAAATAATGTCAGGAGTGTCGTCGAAGTATAAAAGAAAAATATCAAGTGAAAATAGATTGTTTCAAGATGAGTGGGAATCTGATTATTTTGTTGTGCCAAATAAAAACAACGCAGCTACTTGTTTGATATGTCGGGAAAGTATCATATTGAAGAAATACAATATTTCTCGTCATTTCACTTCAAAACATAAAGATTTCGATGAAACGTTTCCTCCCGGATCGTCTTTGAGAAAATGAGAAATTGAGTTTTTTTAAGAGATCATTGCATGAGCAACAAAATGTTATGTTCACGGCATTATCACAAGACTCGGCGGTAACAAAAGCATCATATGAAATTTCTTACATTCTTGGTAAGCATATGAAACCATTTACCGATGCGGAAATTGTAAAGGAATGCTTTATTAGTGCTGCTAATATACTTTTTGATAAATACAGTAACAAAAAACAAATAGTATCTGATATAAAAAAAAATACAGCTTTCTAATTCAACCTGCACCAGGCGTATTGAAGACATTTCTAAATTTATTTCCGATGATATATTAAAAAACCTAAGAAGATGCAAGTTTTTCAGTTTAGCATTTGATGCCAGCCCCGATATTTCAGCAACATCGCAGTGCTCGGTGTTTGCTAGATATTGTACAGAAAGCAATGAAATTCATGAAAACTTTTTAAAATTACTGCCAGTGAAAGGTCAAACCCGAGGCACGGATTACCTTGATACTATTTGTAATTTTTTAGAACATCATGAAATTGATGTGCAAAAAATCGTGTGTTTGTCTACAGATGGTTGTCCTTCAATGACTGGATCCGAAAATGGCTTCATTTCATTATTTAAGAAAAAATATAATTGCAGCAATTTAATAACATTCCATTGTATTATCCATCAAGAAAACTTGGCGGCCCGTGCTGTACAACCAGAAATAGAAGCTGTAATGAAAACAATTATCAATATTGTCAATTATATACGAGCAAAAGAACTGAACCACAGAAAATTTAAAACCCTTCTTGAAGAACTGGGAAGTGAGCACAGCGACGTTCTTTTGCATACCTCGGTGCGATGGCTTAGTAGAGGAAAGGTTTTTTTCATTACGCCATGAAATAATCCTATTTTTAGAACAAAATAATAAAGGGTACCCAGAATTACAAAACGATGAATGGTGGTGTCTTTTAGGTTTTCTATGTGATATTACGGAAAAACTAAACAATCTCAATCAGAGTCTACAAGGCGAAAATAACATAGTGTCCAATATGGCAAATAAAGTGTTTGCATTTGAGGAAAAGCTAAGTATTTATTATAATGAAATACAGAACAAACAGCTGCACAATTTTCCAACTATTATAAAAACCAGAGAGGACGGTATTAACATTTCAAAAGAAAACTGCTCCATAATTTCAAATTTTATAACTGCACTATTAAACGAATTTCAAAAAAGGTTTCAAGATCTCAGAAAAATAAAAAATTGTTTGTTACTTGTAGAAAATCCATGGCATTTAAAGACACCAACTATTTCTGAGTTGGCTTCAGTTTTAAATTGTAATTACTCGGAGTTGTTTGATGAATTTATTGATTTTAAAAATGACACCAACCTGGAAGTAATTTTCAAAGAAAAAAGGGAATATGTGGAATTTTGGAGCATTGTTCCCCAAAAATATAAAAGCGTGCAAAGATGTGCCCAAATAATGCTAACATTTTTTGGGTCAACGTATGTGTGCGAATCATCTTTTTCAAATTTGAAATACACAAAGAGTGTATATAGAAATAAACTGACAGATTCCCATTTGGATGATATAAGAGTAGCATGCAACGACAAGCCAGATATTGATAAAGTTTTAAAAAAATGCTCTCAGTTCCAAAAGTCTCATTAGATATACATATAAGTAAGTAAGCGTCTTTGTTAAAAGTTCTTTTTTACATTAAACTAAATAATTCATTAGGTTGATATTACTTTTTCATTTATACACTTAATTATTTTTTACTTGCGGCCCGGGCTACCGTGACTGAAACGTGTTTGTGGCCCCTATATAAAAAAGGTTGAGTATGGCTGCATTAGATGATCGTTATGGGGAAAAATACCAACTGATAGATTCCCATGTCTTTGAAATAAATTATGACAACTTTTATAGCGAACCAGTAAAAGAACTACGAGTTTCAATAGACTGTATTAATAAACGTTAGAGTATTAATGGTTCTGAAATATGAAGACATAATTTTAATGAGTAATTTTCTACAAAAAAAAAATCAATGGACTGGCCCTAGAGAAATCCGTGTCTTAATCCTATTGAACATGTTTGGGATTGTTTCGGTAGAACCATTACACTGCGTAACTCCCCCCCCCCTCTTAATACCCTCCAAGAGTTAAACGCCACACTTTTGGAAGAATGGGCTTTGTTGCCCCAAGCATTTATGACACCCTCATTAACAGTATGAAAGCTCGTTGTGAAGACTGTATAGCAGTGCATGGTGGTCACACTGTATATGAGACAAGGTTTTCTCGAGATAAATGCTTTATTTCTGATTCATAATGCAACACTTTTTGATATACCGTTTTTTTAATTCCCAATTAAAACCTTTTCCATGTTGTTATGTGTCTATGTTCTTTCTTCTACTGCAGTGTAACTCTGCGCCAAATTTCATAGCAATTCAGTGAATAATTTTTCATTTATCACATATTTTAAGTTTGTGACCTTAATTCTGACCACGAGTGTATTTAACATATACAACTATATTTAAGAATATTGCGTTTATTTTTTAGTAATTTATATGTAAATTTTTATTTGGCCAATTATACATTTAAATATGTTTTGAAATACTACATATTTCGAAGCCGGACAAATTGTCACATCATCTATAACTAGAACGTATGTAGTGACATCTATAAAAGTTTTGTAAAACAAAGAACCCAAATATGTACTCCCGATGCAAGCAGGCGCACGAAACGGTAAATGAAGATCCTTAGATTTGAGAAGAAATGTTTTTTATTTAAATTACAGTTCACAAAACACGACAAGATCAACATTAGGATAGAACAAAGGTAAAAGGGAACCTTTACATAGATCTCGTTTGCATTATATTAAATAAAAGAAACGGACACATTGGGATGAGTAGGCACCAGCTGAATGGAGTGAAAATACACAATAACGTATTTGCATAAACCCATTGCTTGTTTCAGGCCTTATGATAAATACTATTTACTAAGATATAGCTTACAGAACGAATAGCGATTCAGCTTTATCTATTAGGTCTCATAATGAACTTTTTTACTGTGTTACTTGTCTTTTACTGTCTTACTTGTTGTATTTTACTTGTCTCATATTTCAAATTCTGAGCTAATTGCAGATTTATCATTTATTTTTAGCTGCTTTGTTTAACGAGCTGCAAAAAAGTGTCAGTATTGTTAATGTTTTAGGAATTCAAATTTTCTCGGTGAATAAACACTTTTTTTGTAAATAAATTATTTTTGAAGGAAGAAATATAGCTCTTCTTTTGGTCTGATGCTACAAATGAAATTTTTAAACGGTAACAAATAGTTGGATGGATTTTAAACTATCCGCAATTTGCTTTTGTCATAGAAGAACTCCAGTATTGATAATGAGCAGCATTTCGCAAAGCAAATATACACTGATGGAAAAAAAATCCCAACACCAAGAAAAAATTATTGTACAGTAATGAAATTTTAGGAATACATTTGTCTAGGTAACATATTTAATTGATTAAAGTTTCAAGATCACAGGTAGAGCCATTAACGAGAAGAGCCATTTCAAATGTGAAATGTTGGTACATTAGTAACCGGTGTAACCGCCAGAATTTTGAATGCAAGCATGCAAACGTGCATGCATTGCGTCGTACAGGTGTCGGATATCAGTTTGTGGGATGGAGTTCCATGCCTGATGCACTTGGGCGGTCAATGCAGGGACGGTTAATGCTGGTTGTGGATGACGCTGGAGTTGTCGTCCAATGATGTCCCATACGTGATCGATTGGAGAAAGATCTGGTGATCTAGCAGGCCAAGGCAACATGTCAACACTCCGTAGAGCATGTTGGGTTACAACAACGGTATGAGGGTGAGCGTTATCCTATTGGAAAACACCCCCTTGAATGCTGTTCATGAATGGCAGGACAACAGGTTGTATCACTAGACTGACGGACAAATTTGCAGTCAGGGTGCGTGGGATAACCACGAGAGTGCTCCTGCTGTCTTACGAAATTGCTCCCCAGACCATAACCCCAGGAGTAGGCTCTGTGTGTCTAGGCCGCAGACAGGTCACTAGCAGGCGTTCAATTGGCCTCCTTCTAACCAACAAACGGCTATCACTGCGACCAAGGCAGAACCGGCTTTCATCAGAAAACACAACAGATCTCCACTCCGCCCTCCAATGAGCTCTAGCTTGACACCACTCACGTCGCAAACGGCAGTGGTTTGAAGTCAGTGGAATGCACTGTACAGGGCGTCTGGCTCGGAGCTGTCAGCGCTTATTTAAAGCAAACCTCATTTGCATGTTCATAGTGTCACTACCAGCGCCACACTTACGCGCGTAGCTCGAAATTTGAATCGACGTCATCTTTGAGATGTATAAACACGCCTACCAAATTTCGTTTATCTAGCACAGCTCCTTCCTAGTGTTGGGATTTTTTCTCCATCGATGTATTTTGCTTTACTTGAAGCTAAACGAGGCCTTTGGTAATTCGTTAGTTCAAAAGAGCGTTTCTTTTTCTTACAGTGAATGTACCTTGGCACCACTTCATTCAAAAAATTTTATAGAGAAATGAAATTTATTTTCTGATAGATTCCTTTAAGATTTAATAGTTAATAGTTATTTATTAAATGGGCGAATACGATGTCAAAAATACGATGATACGATGTCTTTACGATAATTACCATTCTAGTTCTTGTAAGAAATAAAAAATTAAAGAAATGTTTTTATTATGTGAGTAATTAAACATTTATCATTATTTAAGTTATGTTTGTGATTATTTTTTCTGCTTATGTGTAAAATTATAATTCAAGTATCAGGAGAAGGGGCATTTATTTTTCAGAAAGATTTATTTTGAGAACATTTAATTTTCATTGATAAAAGGGCTACATATTAATTGAAACTGTCTGTAATTTTACTTAAGCCCTTTTTAAAAGGAAAAGGCGCTCATATCTGTAATTTTTTTTAAATGTAATTTTGTAATTAACTAAGAGAAAATACATTTATTTTTCCATACAAATATAAATATTATATTAAATGAGAATTTTACCATGTCCGAGAGGAACCCGATGTCGTGAGATACAAAAATATCCAAAGGATTAAATGAGTAATTTAATAGAATTAATATCGTACAAAGCGGAAAATATTCCAGGTCACGCCCACTAGAACAAGAACTGGAGGCCGACCCAACCGCAGATGGGTTGACTGCCTGGAGAGGGACTTCGTCACTTTAAAAGTGATTAACTGAAAAACCTTGGCCAAGAAAAGAGGCTCGGAAGAAAATTCTTGCGAAGGCTATGGCTCACCCGGGGCTCTCGTGCCACTGAGGAAGGATAAAATTGAAAAAAAAAAAAAAAAAAAAAAAAAAAAAAACGTATTTATTGAAACTGCTTGTAAATTGTTAAATTAATTTGAAATAATTTAGAAAGGAAACAAAAAAGAAAAACAAAAAGTGCTAGACGTGGGCCGAACGTGGGTCTTGGGAATGCTGTGTCAGCGCTTTATCCATTATACAATTTGGTCTCACTACAACGATGGCATATTATTAGTGTATAAGCAAAGCTGAAAGTTCGAGGACTATTTTCTTGAAACTGGCTGCCTGGTGCCCTCTAATGTTTTCATTAATGAATATCGTAAAGGCATACTGACATTGCATTAAATCTCCTTTTAAAAAACACAATTTTTCACTTCGCGCCCTCCTCTAGTTAGAATATAAGATAGGATATTCTGCAAAATTTCTGGTATAACTGACACAGTGCTATTTTTTTGCATGGATTTTTGTTGAGGTGTTATTTATGCAGCTAATGTTATTATTTATTGTGATATTTTGTAAAAGAATCGTTAAGAATACAGATATGTTTGACTTTTTATATTTTATTCTGTCATTAAATAATTCTACTAATTAGAAAATTCTTGGAAAAAAGATTTTTCTCACACAAGTACAGAAAGTTGATCTTCAGATTCTAGTCGCAAAGATCGGTCTAGATGTAAGTCCAGCTATAAGCTATCTTGAACTGATAAAATTGACTCAATCCTGAGCTGAATACGACCTTTAAATGTATAAAAGCCGCAATTTCAATCAGGATTCAAAAGGGAGGGGGGAAGGGAGAAATGATGAAATAAAGATAGAAGCCAAGAGAATAGAATCAAAGCAAAGGTGCAATCTTCTTTAGATGTACATAATTTCATACAAAAGTTTGATCCCAAAGTAGGGAACATTAGTTTATATCTGACTCTATTCGAATGCTATGTTAAGAGAGTAAAGGATCCTGAGGAAATGTGGATTTCACATGCCGCCGATTTACTTCGCAATGACATAGCTCAGTTAATTTCTACAGAGCCTGAAGAGGTAACTGAAGATTGCGTACAGACAAAATAAATTTTGCTGAAATGGCATGAATTGCCAGCCGAAGTGTTTAAATAGATATCCTCTAATATTCGAAAAATTATGAAAAAAATTATGTATGTGAACTAAGAACTTACTTCCAAGAATATATATTGAATGAAACGCTGAGTTTCTACAAAGATTAAGGAATGGACAAATGACCGAAGTTTAGATTCCTGGAATTTCTTTCGTAAAAATTAGATCAATTTGAAAGCATACAGAATGTGACGAAGACAATTTGTCAAGACCGTGAAGAGAAATATTTCATGTTCAAAGAAGAATATTTTTTTGTTTCATCAGTTAGAATTGTGTCAAAAGAACTAAAACAAGGGGGGGGGGGGATCTTAAGTAGGAAATGAAGGCTCATATGCGCAAATGAAAGGTTATAATTATTCTTCCACTAACGGCCCATTATAAAAAATAACAGATGATTCAGCTTCAGTAAAAAAGAGAGTCACCTACAACAAGTTAGTGCCAATTGTAATAATTCTTATATAGGCAATCGAAGAAGCAATAGATATGTCACGCCTGATATTCAAAACTGCAAGTGGAGAGGTAATAATGCTTTTGCAGCAAAGGAATTTGGATATGGGCATAAAACGTATACAGATTATGAAAATAATGAGCTTTAGAATAAGCATAAGAATGCATTTAAAGATTACTCTCAAGATTCCTAAATTATATCTCTAATTTTAAAATCTTCTGGCTTCGTATAATCTGATGCACAGCAGAAAAATATGAGGATAAATTTTTTGTATTCTAAAAAGTTCATTTATGATAGGAAAGGAAGAAATTACAGAACAAATTAAATCAGAACCCAAGATATGGACCAAATCATTATAAAATGTAAATTACAAGAGAAATCAAAAAGGATCTAAAATATCCTTTAAAAATGACATAAAATGGAAAAAATAATTAGTACTGACATTTCTGTATCCGATTTTAATATTCACCAAAATTTAAGAGAACACGTAAATAAACATATCATTGCTTCTACAATAACAGAAAATCAAGAAGGTGATCATACAAATAGTAAAAAGATGCTCAGAAACATCCGAGGTATTCTAATTTCCAAAATAGAAAAAAAACTTATTATTATAACAGTGATTCTGATGTAAAGTATCTTGATGATAATATTTAAAGTCAAAAAGGAACAAAAGACTTTTTAGATGAAGAAAATCAAAAAGGGTTTTTGAAATGAAAACTATGCAAAACTTATAGGGAAAATAACTATCATTCTCAATTTCAAAATACAAGAAAAATACCAAAATAGGAATTTTAATCAGCAATCCCTTTAAGGTAACAAGTGTTCACATGAAAAAAATTCTTACAATCATGAGGATAGAAGAATCATAACATAAGTAAGTCTAATAATCGAGCTAACCATAAAACTTTTAACTGTAACTAACTCGTCAAACGAAAGGTAAAATAATAAACACGGAAAGGTATTTCACACGAGCCTCCATGCAGAAACTATCGGGGAGAACAGTTTAATAAGATGAAAATTAATTTTCTGATGAAAGATGATTGATATATTAGTAGAAATAATTCTCCCCCATATAAATCAGTACTAAAAGCAATTAAGAGAAATTTTTCATTTCCATTGAAAAGATCTCAGTACTAAAAAGAGATGTCAGTCAAAGCTTCTCTAGTGAAATTACAATTAAGGAAACCTATGTAATTGATATTAAAATACCTACTTCTGATGCGAATGTTGAGATGATATGTCAGAGGATGGTGTGACCACCTCTTGGAAAAAAGTTTTATATGACTTTCAGGTTGTCAATCCTCCAAGTATTTTCAAGATTTTTTTTCCCAAGAGGATTCCAATTTAGGATCAAATTAGGGTTTTCCAAATTAGGATTAAAGTCTTAATGTTAAATTTGATATTTATCAATATAAACTCTGCAGATAGCAAGAAAGACAGAATTATTGAGATAATTATAAATCTTGGAAAATTGATTCCCGCGACCTTCCAATATAACCGATTTGAGTGTAAGGCAAAAAGAAACCCCGGAGAAAGAATAACCACAGCAGCCGGAGGGTCACCGTGATCAGCCTAGAATCTGGACAGATTTATTAAAAGCCATTAAAAGTTTACAAGCATTGACTGGAAAAAGAGCAGTAAATTGAATACATGATTAAAAAAACATTATAAAATGGCTGGAAATGGCTCCATCCATCAATGACCGAGAAAGTAATTGCAAAAATCCGCTTTACAAAGGAAAAAAAAACAATGATTCAAAGTGTATTATTGTGTGCTATGGAGGAGGACGCAGAGATGGTTAATTATATTGCAACCTTTTTTTAAAAAAATCACCACCAACCTAATTAATAACATAAATTAAGCAAATTAATTAAACGAAGTTTCCAATCTAACTGACCGTTTTTTAATTATGGTAAAAAAATATAAAAAAATAGATTTCTTCGCTTTAAAAAAATAAAAATTAGATATGCAAAAAAATTAAATTTTCATTCTGGCTGAACGCAGCCAAACAAATACAGTTATAATTTTGAAATTATCATTTTTTCCTCGTACTTCATTTTCTGCTTCAGAAAAATATGTACTCTTTTTAGTATTTTGATAATAAATAATTTTAACATATAATTTTATTTACATTAAGTTAATTTAACAGATAAATTTCAGCAGTAAGATTTCGAAAAATGTATTGGCATTATTTAGCTTGTTAACATTCTTATTATCCTCCCTATTTCGTAATGCATTTTTATAATTAATTTTTTGAAATTGCTTTTTAAAATGTTCAATAAATCTATTCAATAAATGTATAACATTTTGAGAAGTGGATGATGAAAATATGATTCCATCATGCCTTAAGAACTTTCCATCGCTAGAACCTCCGAAAAGTTTTGGAAAAAAAATGAATGGGGGGAGCTACTCAGAAAGTAACGAAATAATAGACTGGATGAGTAACGATTATGGCTATATCAATTATGTCTTGCAATAAAATTGCTTCCACTATTTATTCTTATATTTCAAATATTTAACTAATTACAGCTCTATCATTTATTTTTAGATTTGATTTACAAAACCCAAATGACACGAACCTTTTACTATTTCAAGCCAAAAAAGTTAGTTGTCAAATTTTCTTAAAGATACAACTCCTTTTGAAAAAAACCAAATGAGGTATTTTGATAGAAAACAGCTACATTTTAGTTCTACAAATGGCATGGCTAAGTGAAATGCTAGCTTGCCTCCCCCCAAATTCTTATATTTCTCAAAAACAGGATTTTAATCAAGTTATTGATTAAAATCTTGCTTAAATGGCAATCCTCCTGCTGTCAGTGTCACCGTGTTACTTATTCTTCAAAATTGAGCGAAATACTTGAAATTCCGAGAATTTCCCTTCCTCGTATCAACAACATTAAAATCAAAATAAATACTACTTCGAATACCTATTAAATCTTTTTGGGGGTCATTTTTATTATCCTTTGTAAAATTTATATTAATTGTTACATTCTGTAATTATTTATTGATCACATTTAATTCAAAAAGAACTTTCTATTTCATAAATAATGAAGAAATAATTTTAAATTTCGTAATTTTTTCTCCTTTTCTTTTATAATGTATTTAATAAAGATGAGCAAAAATATATTTTCCAAAACATCATAGATATCAGAAGAATTAGAACTCAAAATTTCAGTGCAGCAATCAATCTGATTTTGCATTGTCCTTCATAGTAAAAAAAAAAATATTTAAAAAGAATGCAATTTATCGAAAAACAAAGTGACATCTGAACTGTTAGAGAAAGAATTCATTGAAAAAGTCAGTGAATGAGAAATGCAAAATACATACATAGGAAATCCAGAAAGTAAGTTTCGTTTTTGTCGCGGAACATTTGCATTCAACAGTTCAAGCACCGAATTATTTGGCAAAGGAGGATAGGCGTTTTAAGACTGTGACTAATGCAGCCCTTGTTTGATGGGGTTTGAAAAGTTTAAAACAATTGAGCATCTCGCAGCATGCGAGAAACTGTCAGTTATCCAATTTCTCATAGTGAGGAAGCTGAAGCTTATGAAAGTCGCGTACAAATTGGTGATGTTTACTAACCCAATTCGATAAACAATTCCATGGTCAGAAAGAGTGTGCTACACTTCAATGAAGGATGTGAAAATTTTCCTTACAACGATCTGGTGTCTATCTCTGATGGATGACGATTTGATAGTAGCAGTTCATGCGAAAATAATGGTGAAGACTATTTCACCATAACGTCACTTTTTTGATAACTTCTATTTGAGATTGTCCCTGGAAAACTGAAATCTTGAAACCTGTAGGATCAGAGGATATATCACAATCTGACAGAGTAGCATAAATTGGAACATCAGTGTAATGTTCAAGAATGCTTGACATAGTACAACGAGAAGAGTGATGCCTTTTCAAACCGGATCGTCACTGTTTATCAGGCTTGAGTGTATCCATGTAAACATGAAATCCAAAATACAATCGAGACACACACCATCTTCGGTTTTCAGGAAAACTTTAGTAGATCAAAAACACTGTCAATTTTTGATCTGGAGAAAGTTTACAACCGATGTTGATGATATAGCACTTTAAGACGTTTGTTTAACGTTGGATTGAAGGGTAATTATCTGATCTTTATAGAAACAATTTCTAGAGAAACTTTTTCAGATTCGCATTTGAGTTATTTTATAAGATACTCTTTCTCAACCTACAGATGGATAAGAAAATAACATGAACACGAAAAAGATAAACTCTTTATTAACAGCGGGTTGTACTAGCTTTGAATTAATTATAAATTGTGTGAGACATGGGATGGATGCATTGACGTCAGGAATAACATTCAATGGAATATTAAACTACTCTTCCTGGAAAGCAGTCTCTAATTCCGAAAGTACAGACGGTGGAGAAAATCAAGAATGGTATCCTGACTCCAAATATCTTCACTAATGTTCAGTTATTCTCAAGTCAGGAGATTGACGGGGCCAAGAAAGATGGTCTACTTCCTCCTCCTGTTCTTCAAACCAGTTTTGGACGATGTTAGCTGTGTGGATAAAAGCTTTGTTGTATAGTGGTAATTATCCGAGACACGATCTTTCCCTTGATATAGTACGCACCTGATTCTGTAGAATATCACTATAGTGAATAGCTAAAAGTCAGAGTAAGAAGCGGCCAAAGACCACACTAAAATATCACACTTCTTACTATAAGGGAATCCAGTTGACTTAAATATGGTTAAAATTAATTCATGAGACCATATGACTTGCTGCCACTGTTGTGGAGTTCAGTTGCTGTGTATTTTTTCTGATTAGCTTATCTGAAAAACCTGTTAAAGGTGTTAAAAAATGTTATGCTAATGGTGGCGTACGCCAGCAAGCCAGTGTAGCGTAATGTTACCTACGATTTACGAACTTCAGCTTTTGCATAAAAGTTATAAACATGAAATTATATTTGGAAAGTTTATCCTGAAATGAGGTTCAGAAGATGGCTATTTATTCTCAGAAGTTATCTGAAATAAAAATTGCTTTTGCTTTCGGGCTGCTGTGCGAGTCAACATTCTTTTATCCCTCAGTAAGCGTTATTTCAGTAAGCCCTTTTCCCGTCCGTTGTTTTACTTCACAGATTCCTCTTGAATTCTTTCTCGGGAAATTGAGCGTTATGCTTGTTAAATAGGCTGGTAAAAAAAGTTAATGATTTAGACCTTTGTGTTCTAACTTGAAATCAGGTTGTAACTCATACTAAAAGTATTCTGTGATATTGAGATCTGAACATTCAGCAGGACAGATAGATGATTTAATATGCATATCAGAAGACCAGTTTTACAATGAAAGTTTGAGAGTTGAATCATAATGGTTTTGTGCTTAGTTCCCTGTTTTATAAACATAAATATGAAGGCACTAATATACATATATAATTTGAAAAATATCATAAGGCTTGCTTTGTGGCAACAGTTGGTAAGGATCCATTTTTGTTTCTACATAATGATCCCTCTGATCAAAATACGAGATATTACAGAAAGATGTCTATCATTAAGTTGAAAAGATGGTCCCACCACAAATTGCTACTGTTTTCATTCATATTATAAACAAAATAACACAATGCTAAAACTCTAATGTTTGAATAAATAATTATAAATAACATAATTTCTTCTGTTTTTGTTAATATTTAGTGCAATTTTATGTTATATACTTCACTTAAAAGTATAAAGAAGTATCTAGTTATTTTTAACATTGCGCATGATTCAATATAAATGTCTGAATATTCAACCTTAAATTATATTAATTTTCTGAAAAAAAGACCTCTTCATTTTGATTCTTTTCTAGAGCGACTGGAATTCAGCCCATTTCAACATTTATATCGTTCGGAATTTTAATAGTGCTCTACAGGAATTTTAATATAAATTGCCATATATATCAGATTTTTAAATCTTAAAAGGAAAAATATGCCTTATTTTGTACATGCGCAGTTAAAATTTAGTTATTAAACGTAATATTCCTTCGAATATTTAGATAACTTAGTTAAGATTCACAATAAATAATACTTTGTTACATATTATGTCAATATCGTTTCAATCATTCGAAAAATCGAGTGAAATTTGGGGAATTTTCTTTTATAAAACCCTTTTTTATTTTTCCAAACATAAGTGTTATATTTACAAATGCATGAATATACTACACAAAATAATAAAGCCATTGTTGAAAATTTCAAAATAATTTCTACTAATTGGGTAAGATCTTGCTTTCTTCACTTCCACTAAATACTTTTGTTACCGAATCTTCAAGGCAAAATGTGAATTCCGATGCCTTTTTTACATATTAGAAAGGTCAGAGATAGCTCAACTACCTTCCAGAAGAAACTCGTACAAATGTAGAAAGCCGAAAAGAGTATCAAAAATGTTCGAATAGTTTTGATCAGGTGGTTCTGCTTTGATCATACAGTGCAAGGTTGGTTGGTTAGTTCATTAGGGCTTTTGGGCGCAAGAAACATATTTGATCATGCTGCGCCAAAGAAATGGTAAAATATTATAGATTGAATTATATTAACGCACATGATAAAAATAAAAGCAGAAAATTATCAATACACAAAGACCAAAAATAAAAGTTCAAATACGTACAAGGTTAAAAATATAAATGAAACAAATATGCAAAAAACGCATTACCATGATGCAATGTAAAAGTCTAGAACGAAAGGAAGTTTAAAAAGTTAAATGCAATTGTAAATTCCAATGGATTTAAAAAAATTTAAATGTTTGGATGAAATTTTTCACCCAACAGGTCTTGTAATGTTAAGGACGATGAGTTAAAGAAGTGTAGACGAGATGAATTAAAAAACGGGCACTCGATTAAAATATTTTTAGTGGAAACATCCACACGACATGTGAGGCACTTAGGAACCGCCTCGCTAAAAATGAGGTATTTATCTGTATAACGAGTATGCCCTATGCGGAGGCGTGTCAATTTGACATCAACCTCTCGTATAGAGTGAACAGGCCACAAATCAGTCCTGGGTTTTATTGAAGGCAATTTATTGTGGATCTGCAGATACACGATTCTTGCCAAGTACAAGTGACCTATTATCATCACAACTCCTACAGTGCAAAGAATCCTAAATAAGCTGTAATTGCTAAGCAACAATGGATTTTTACAAAATAGCAATCCCGTCTTCCGATCAATCGTGGTAAAATCGGACGCAGTAAATTAGGAGGTGTCATCTGTACAAACGGTGCTGCACAACATTTTATAATTCATTCGAAACGTCATGCAGTTAGGTGTTTGACGAAAACAGAGCTGTAGGCTGTTGAACTCATTTCTGAGAAATTCCGTTTGTTATGGCACTAATTATGCTTAGAATATCGGCAATGCATCATTTGAGTGCTTACGATTGTGGGAGAGCAGTTTGTGTGGAGATCTATAAGCAGGTCAAAGTGTCACTATTGTGGACACAGTAATGGACATGTCAATAGTGTCATATTGCCATTAAAAAAGGCCACTGAAAGTGGAAATGATATGCGAAAGCATACCTGTGATCGTGAAAGCAACATCACACCACGAGCGGATCGATATGCAACCATAGTATCGTGAAGGAGCATAAATCTCCTTCTTAATCAGATAGCAGCAGATTTTGCAACCGCTAACGGAACATGTGACTCTGCTAGAATTATTTCTCGGCGATTAAATCAGGCAGATTTGTCTGCTCAGAAACCTGTTCATTCCATTCCACTTCAACGACGCCATCGTCGAGAAAGACATCGTTGGTGTAGAGAACATATTGGCTGGAGTCAGAAACAGTGGTCCAAAATGATGCTTTTCGATGAATACCGCTTAACTGTGACAAGTGATTCTGGCCATCAATTATTATAGAGATAGGTGGGAATATGTTATGAGTCACAGAATGTTCATGAGCGTTATGGGTATGGTCAAGGCGTTATGATGTGGGTAGGCCTTTTGCACAATGGCAGAATATCCCTTCTCTCTCTGATAGAGGCACTGTTATGTCAGAATGACATTGCAGAGATATTATTCTGGACACCGTTCGTCTTTTAAAGGGTTCGGTAGGTCCAGACTTTCTGTTTACGGACGACAATGCACCGACGATAATTTCTGAAGTATTGGAGACATTTAAAAAAGAAAAGATTGAATTTATGGAATGATCTTCTCAATCATAGGATTTGAATCTGATAGAACATGCATAGGATGCTCTTGGTAGACATGTTTATGAAAGAACTGATAGGCGCCTTGGGAGAGGAGTGGGACTACATCCCCCAATGAATCCTCAGTCGTTTAGTAGGCACCATGGTTAGCAGGTGTTAAATGTGCTCTGTTGTCCAAGAAGGTTATATTCCTTTCTTAAAGACTGGTATTACTTATTATTTCATCTGGTAAGGACGATTTAATGAGACTGATATTCTTCAGATAAGAGCTTAGTTTGTTTCTTTGTTGCATCGCTTTCCTATGTTGTCAAATCTGTACCATTTTGCATGATAAATATAGCACTCCACGTCCATTACTTATGTATTACGTTTCATTTCTTAGCTCATCGCTTGGGATTATTTATTTTAGAAACTGTCTCTGTTCCTTAGTAAATGTCAAGAAGTGTAGTATAGCAATCAGAGAAATTCAGAAAACTCTCTTTGAGATCCGTGGCATTTCATTGAAGTTCAAGAAGATATTCAAATATCTCAAATCCTTGTACAAGATTATGAGGTATTCCAAGATGAATGAGAACAAATGCGAGAAAAAGATGCCTTAAAATTCAACAAAAGATCTACCGAAGTTTCAAGAGAAAATGTAAACGAGCACCCACCGTCAAAAGCCGAAACATGATTATCAGTGAGAGAACTCAACTCAGCACATATTCAAAGTTATTATTCGAAATTCGGATCTTATAAAATCGTAAACATCAAAACAAATGACAGATGGGAAGTCTAAGAAACAAAAAATCCTCATAGCCTGAATTTGATTTCATTGGCTGCGGATCACATCACAGATCAAGACAAAGATGAAATTCATGCGGATAAGGAATTTCATCTGTGTCTTGATTTCATATTTTCTTCCCCTTTTTTTATATTTTCTTCTGTTGTCTCCTCTATCTCCTTTTTTTCTATGTTTCAGTGCTTAAAGTTCAAATCCCGTGGTACTCGAAGGTCTGAGATGGTCAATGGCCGAACGTGACTGAATACGAACTTAACAGAGCAAGCGAGTGGAGGAAACTTATATGTCAGAAGACAGCGAGTGTACGTGTGATTTCAATTTAAAATATATATGATGTTATAAATATTGAAACAAAATTGTTATCGTTGATTAAAATGAATCTGTTTTCATCTAATCCAGTATTACATGTATATACATATTGAATTTTCACATTTCAAAGGAGAGATCATTTAGCAATTTAATTTTATTTAGTAGAGCAGTACTTTAACAAATTTGTTACAAGTCATAAATTGTTTAATCTTATTCTTCCCAATAAGAATTTTTATTTATCTTGTCTTATTTATTTTAATTTTTATACCTTTAAGAACTTCAGCCTTTATTTTCGAATTATTTTACAATCAATGGTTCAAATTAATTTGTGAACTATTAGCTAAGTTTTCGTACAGAATAAAACCAGGAAGAAGAATTTTTAATTAACTAAAGTAATGTAATTAATCAAACTATTAATAAACGATTTTTAATGTCATTTTTAATAGCTTTCTATTGAAAATATGTTTTTGGTGTTCTTTCAAATACTGTTAGAATAAATAATTATATTGGGAAGATATCAGCCGCATTTAAAGGGTACTTTGAAGTACCGATAGAAATTAAAGGTTAAATAAATGCCTTTAGTTAGAATATGTGCATTTGCGATTGTTTTAGTAGTCCAGAGGACACATAAAAAGGATTACCTCAAAAGGGAATTTTGGAAACTTCAAATTTCTTTATTTCTGTCACATTTCTTTGCATGACCAAAATAAGTTAAATAATTTTATTGCTTAGCTTCCTAATAATGAAGCATATTTTTGATAACTAATTTATTCCAGTTTTGCCTTCATTAATACCTTTCGTTTCATTTACAAGCTTTTTAATTGGTCACGCATGAATATTTTATAATTTGTACACCAAGCAATTATTAAGATTAAGTAGCATTTTATACATGGTATATCGATTGAAATAAAAAACATTATACTCAGTAAAATATTTATATTATTCTTATCTAATACATTTCTAATTGTCCAATGAGAGTTAATAACTGCCACGTGCAATGTTTCGAAACTGAAACTGCAATTAGCATAGTATTTGGAGTGCCATTTACAACATTTCAAATGTGTTTCAAACAGTACGCTGTGAGAAATTCAAAGAAATGACTACTCAGCAGTAGAATTTCATCATAAGATCTACACTGGGCTTCATGTATGAATTATTTAAATCATTGTTCCATCCTTATCAATTTCCAAAAATGTTAAAAGATTCTGCCTTTCAAAGTCATATATGTCCGTTGCATAAATCCAGTCACGACTTTATGTTATTGCATCAGTCTTTTCTCAATACAATAAAGGAGGGTGTCTATTCAAGTGGAATTCAATTTTCAGCCCGCATGTACCTGTCAAATAGAATTTATAGAAATGCTTTAGTTTTCTTTATATTGGGGGAATTTATCGACGGAAATAAGTACAGAGCTCTTAAAGAATTTCATCACGCTTGCCCAACAGCGTTAGAATTCTTTCTAGTTTTCAAGTATGTTTATAAGATTTTATTCTTGAAATGGATTATTTTCTTTCAAAGCGATTGAGCTGAGGACTTCTAAATATTGAAAAAGAAAGTATATTTTATTCAAAAAATGAATCCGAATTAATTTCTATTAATGACATCAACAGGAATCATTTGAATTATTATTTCTGTATTTCTTGTTAAAAACAAATTAAGCTTCAATAAAATTCCTTCAATTTTTTTTATTGGCATTCAAGTTATTGTTTGGAATTCACTTTTTTGTTCTTAATTTTAAATGCATGATTTATGTTGGTTGTAACTCAGATTTTTTTTACTTTCCTCTTTACCAATCATACAAAGACAAACTATTGCAATCGTCAAAAAATTCGATCTTGATATTTTGAAGAATCTTCTCATTTTTGGTGTTGTGGCTTTCTGTGAAGACAATAGCTCAAAAACAATCTGAGTTAAATTATCAAAATTTTGGTTGTAGTCTGTACACTAAATCTAGATATCTGCAAAATTTTGAAAGCAATCTATTCTCAGGTCTGTCTGTTTAAGGACAAGTGAAGACGATAACTGTGAAACGCAAAGAGTTCGATAAAATTTTTTTCGCAATTTTAGGATCTAAAATGTAGATCCATATCCTCTTTTGGACGAAATTCATCCGCGTATAGGCTGTTTATCGAGCGGTATATTCGTTTGCACAAGCATATAAGCGAGAAAATTCAAAAATGCAATGGCTAAGATATATGGAATTTGGATACCTTGTTGCTAAAATTATAAATATGTGTCGAATTTTTGTTTCAATTTGTCGAAATAAAAAGCTGCTAAAAATCCGTGCTCTCCTTTCTTCACCGTATTACGAGGCACAAAATATTTGTGTGGATTTTTTGAAAATAAGATTCTAATCCCTTCCACAATTCAACCCTTGCTCTAAGTTCGGGATTTTTACTTGGAGAGAGGGAAGAAAATACTTTATTAGGAAAAATGAAAGAAAGTTTCGGATAAACCATTTCCGATGTTTTGTTTTTCGAAAAAGGATTTCCATCGAAATAAAATGACGTTTGTGCTTATTAATGTTCTTTTACAAATTCTTCGTTTTAAAAAATGATTATTGCCTAATAATTAAGTAGAAATTAAATCTATTATTTTTAAGGAACTAAACTGGAAATGCATGAGTCAAAAGTCAAATTATCTACTGAAATGAAATTTTTAAGAAATTCTGATCGTCTATAAATGTCAAAATTTCTTCTCTTAGAATAGTGAATTTTAAAGTGATCTATCTTATTTACAAAAATGCAATTATTATAACTTTTACACGGCGCTTTTGGTGTTTAAAATTAATGTTATTCTTTTGATAACGTTATCAAATGAACAGATCTTTAAAGAAATTTTGCTCATTCTTATTCACAAGTTTACTAAAGGGCTACAGATCAATGGATGTTAACTTGCAAGGCAATAAATGATTTTACAAAACCCTTTACATTGTATACACCTGGCAAAAAATTTCAATTAATATGCCAGCTATTTCTTAAAGGTAATTTTGCATCATCAGAAACGGTTTGCTGTGGAAAATCTCCAGAAAAAGGGAAAATGCTTTTTAACTAACAACATTAATTTAATTAATGTAATTATAAATTTAAATAATGTCTTTCCCCCGATACGTGAATCTCTACCTTCAAATGTCTGCTGTTGGAACTATGCTATTAGTACCTTTTGGGGCACTCTCTCGAAGTAGTGATCAATTACTAAGATATAAACATTTGATTAAAGTTTTACTAGTTTTACTTTCACGTATCACCAAGATATAAAAACTTAATCATTCCGATCAAGATATTTTTTATAGATGCTTACCAGGACTGGGAATTTATTAGTGGTAACAATACATCATATTTAATACAATACTAGGTGCTAACGTTATGTCTCCAGGGTGACCAGCCTTTCTCATGTTCGAATTTCCTTGACATTTCAAGAAATTTCTCTGACTTTTTTTTTGGATGTTTCTAACATACTCAGAATGAAACTTTTATTCTCTTTATTTTATAGTTTTAAATTATGGAACAATTTTTACTTATTGACTTTCAGATAGATATTGCTTCACTTGAAGATAAATGTCCATCTATACCGTCTTTTACCAACCAGTCATATCTCATAACCGTTTGTTAAATTTACTCACTGAAAATGCAGTAAAAAATGTATGCAAATTAGGGGAGTGCGTATGAATGAAATGATTTATTGCCTTCCTGAGAAGTCTTTCTTTTCCATACTGTTTACGATCATGCCAATCAAAACTAAACAGTAATTTTACTAAAACACACAAGAGAAATTCATTTACAAATACAAAATGAAATCTTTGCATCAAAATAAGACAAATTCTTCAATTATATCAAAATTACGCTCACTTTTAGCCCATCAAAGATCGCCTAAATTCTGGCAGAATGCTTTACGCATAAAATAGAGAAATAAGTATAAAATTGGTCCTTATCATCTTTTCTTTATTGCATAAAAAGAAAAATGTTTTAGTGGTATAAATTTTTTTTTAAAGATAATTATGGAGGAATTTTGTATATTTTAGTTTCAAACGGTTTCACATACAATCAAAACGTATAAACAAAAGTGTCCCTCATTTCTTTTTGAAATACTTTTTGAGAAAATTGCAAAAGTAACGTATACCTATAACGCAGCAAACAAATTTCATATGTTTAATATTAATTTTATATTCCACAGTATTCTGTTGAATGTGTGAGAAATTTCAAACAAACACAAAATAAAAATAATTAAACGAAAATAGTAGCAATTACGTACATAACATCCGACCATAGGAATAATTTAGTAAATCCGTACGCATGATATTTAAAAATAAACAAGAATAAAATGTTTTAAGAAAACATTAATCCTAATGTCCGATACTTCATAATTTAGCAAAAAGATTCCCCAGAAGAGGAAAATAATAATTATTGTAAAATACTTATTTAATTAAAATAAATTGTTTCGGAATTCTAATAATGGGTCAATCTTTTAAAACGCTTTTGAATATTATACCTAAAATTCATACTTTCGCTCTTGTAATATGTAGCATGATCGATTTGATGTTCGAAAGAAGGAAAAAATGGGAGGGAGATTAGCTCCATATATATCTTTTTAAATAGAAGGGAACTCATTAAAAGCTTAAAATTATAGCAGTAAAAAGAGCTGGTCTTTAGTTAGGCTGCCTTTTCCTTTAGTTCGTAAAACCATTTTCGATAAGTATGTCGATAACTTGATGTTCTGGAAAAAAAAAACTTTTGGCAGAAATATTATGTATTTGTATAGATATACTATAAATTAGATATGGTTGTTAATCTTTGTTTTCCAAAGTCAGTTTTAGGCTACCAGTATAAGTTTGATTCTCATTAGTTGCAAAAGATGTTTCATTCTACTAATTAAAAAAATACTAGCGAATTATGGTGTTCGATAAAAATAATCAATTCATAAAAAACTTCCAGTTTTATAATATGTTTCACTGATTTTTCTCGATTTCGCGGAATTCTCAAACGATTCTCGTATTCACGGTCGTGTGGCCACCCTGCCTTCAAAGGGGTCATCAACTTTCTGTATAACATGTTTCCTGAGAGATGGAATTAGTAGAATATTTTAATCAGTAGCATTTCAAGATTTATTGATGTAATAAAACGGTATATTGATGTCGGGTGCAGTTCAGCAACAATACATGACGGGACTCAAGCTGTTTTAGATTAGAACTTGCACTTTACAGATTTATCTAGATATGATTTAATTTAGAGAAAAAGACACCAACGCATGACATTTTCTTCTGAAATGATCCAGAGATTCTTGACAGAGCATTCCATTCGAAACATAAGAAGAATTGGTACTGATTGAATTATTTCATTAAGTGTACATCGCTGGAAACAAGTAATACTACATAGCTCTAAAGATAATAGGCATTAAAATCTGGTACTTGTATTAGGTCAAATGATGCTATTATTAAATTTCCAACTTTAAAAATTTTTTAATCAGTCTACAATAATATAGCCCATGAAATATTAAATAGAATTTTTACGTTGCTCAACATAAGAGGCCAATTTCAACTGAGAAACGGGAATTTGTAAAAATATCAAGAAAACTGCATCTTAACACCTATTAGCTCACTATTTTTATATTCAAAACTACTATATAACATTTTATTAAGTTTAAAATAAGTATATGAGCAAGTTTTAATATCTGTTTAATACAATGTGTCGATGCCAAACAGCGGGTATAAAATGTACTTCAGATAATTTTTTCCTTGGAGAATATTTATAATTATCTGAGTAATTTATTTGGAAAATGATGAATAATGAAATGTTAAAACATTGCCACCAAAAGAAGCAACTTGAATGAACATATTAACAAAATGATTGGAAATTCAAAGAAAATTCATTACAGAATTATTTTTTTTTTCCAAATATATGAAAGAAAGCTTTTGGGAAAAATAAAATTTAATGAATTTCTTTATTTTTAAATAAGATAACTTTACACCAACGGTGTTTTCCTTCATTTTTGTATTCATTCATTCTGAGATATAAAAATTCAGCAGAAGGATAGATAAGCTTCCACAACCAAGCTATGGTAATAGGACATAAACAAAATTGACTTACATATTTAATTTACAAGATAATAAAGGTTACATCAAAGAAATGCCAAATAAAGAGTAAATGAATTATTGCTAATAATTAGGCTCTATCTTAAACATTTATATCACCAGCGGGTGACCGAGCTCCGCTCGGAGAAAAAGGTATCGAAGCTAACTCGAAGATTTAAATTTTCAATTGTGATTTATCAAAACAATACATGCCATAAGAAAATTTGTGAAACCATTGGTGAAAAGATAACCGGTTAAAGTGCATCATTGTAAACTATTCTAAATAAAGTTAAAGTTTGGAAAGGGAACTATTCTATACAAAGGTAAAGTAAAGGTAAAGATTGAAGTGTGTTGAAGTTCAATATTTTTGACAAATTTATTTAGAAAAACCAAACATATATACATACATAAGAAACATATTATAAACCTATAACAGCATAAACATAAAATTTTATTAGTTCGCCATATTGGCTATAGATGGCAGCAGGTTAACGCTTGAAAATTTAAGTAGCCATTATGGCGAACTAATAAAGTTTGAAAATATCCTATCTGTAACTCCGAACTGCTCGACCGTAGCGTTTCAAAGCCGGCGCCAATCGATTCCTCGTGGCCAAAAACCCCAGACCCCCAAGTTTACCGGAGTTTATTAATTCTGGGGCGATTTTCGACTTGGCAACCATTCCTCGTATTATAGTATTAGATTATAAAACCTCACCTGTAAGTAGCATTGAATATGCCATATAGTAAGTAACTATCAGAACAAATGGGATAAGGAAACTGATAAAATAGGGATGAATGAATTCTTTTACATACTTGGCATTTACAAAAATAAATATCTAAAGAAAAAGAACAGAATATGACTGCTAATTTTGTTTATATGTTATTTCTATTTATCTTTGATGGAATTTTTAAACTAAAACAGACATCTTTAAAGTTTTAAACTATATATTTCAAAGATACCGATTAAAGTGAAAGGTTCAATCGGTAAAACGTGAAAAAGATTACAAAGGAGCGAGACGGTGATGTCGCACTAAGCCAACTGAACTGTGTTGCACCACAGTTTATTTATAATCCCCTAAAAATCGGGAGTATACAACAGTAAAATTATTTAACAAGGCTTCAGGAAAGTGGCGCTGAAAATACTCGTATTGAATCGATCCTATTCTGCAGTTAAGAAAAAATTATTAAAATTTAATATAAGGAATGCTGGAAAAAATTTTTAACGTCAATTTGAATTCAAACATTTAAATAATCTTATTTTAAAAATCATAACTGTTTATTTTAAATATTTTCATTCAGAACTGTTTCCATTTTAACCTTCCAGCGGGCGCGCGTATGTGAGAGATATACTGGAGATGAATTTCTTTTTATACCTTCAGATCTGGTGGTACTGGGAACGCCTGTCTTTGGTTATTTGTCCCCCTCCCTTTGACCTACTTTCAGTTGTCGTCATAAGTTTGTTTCGTTAATAGCTCTCTGTCGATCAGATATTTGCATTTTAGAGATACGCGCGACCGCTCATGTAAGTTTTTGTCACATCTGATTCTGTATGATTTTACAAATAAATCCGTATTGTTTTAGACAGGCGACAGCTGATAAATGCACTTGCGAATGATAATGTTGAAAAAAAGCATCCGCATCTCTAAAAAGTGAGCTAAAATGAAAGGTTCTAAAGAGAAAAGCCGAACTAGTTACTGAAGAAGTGGAAGATGCGACGTCAGGGGAAAAACTCTTGCCAAAAAGAAAAGCGGACTATAATCACGAGGTTCAGTTATGAGATTTGGCAGAAATTTATATGTTTGGAGCACACTAAACACATTTGCTCAAATTGCTACGATGCAATGAATTAACAATAAAACTATTTTCTTCCTTTTCATATCTAAGTTTCAATTACTTTTTCCTTTTTATACATAAATTCTATATTTTTCCACTTCTATATTTTAAATGCAAATTGTTCTGTCACAATATCGACAATTTCATTTATATTATTTTTAAATCAATTTAGTTAACCTGTGGTCATTTTATATTGTTATTGCAATCTATGTTTATATTGTTTCTGCTTCTTTTTAAGTAAAATGTTTTTAAAGTGATTGTATTTATTAATCCTAAGCTATTTACAATTTACTATAGCGTATGTGGGAAATACGCGTGACCTTTCATGTTGGTATGACGGCCGCTCCCGCTGGAAAGTTAAGTCAAAGATAAATTAACTAAATTAATTTTTATGAATTATTACAGTAGTCAAAGTTTTAAAAAGTAAAAAAAAAGAAAGTTTTGCAAATATAGTTCAATGCATAGTAAAGGATTTACAAGAGTATGGTTATCATTTTTTAATATAATTAAATTCTTCTTGTACTTAAATACAAAGCAGTGTAAAAATTCATATAAAAAGCAGTTGAAAATGCTTCAAGTCTTTCGATAAAGATGATAATAATTCGCTTTATAAATTTCGATGTACACCTATTAGTTATGACTGTTTTAATTCATATAAAAATAATGCACACTCTGGTCCAAAACTAAGGTCACAAAAATGTTTTTCAAAGTCATTCTAAATGGCTACCAATAAAATTTAAACAAATTATGTAACACGATATCAACTTTTGTTGTGAGAAATTTTTTTCAATTAAACACTAGATTTCAGGAACTGCTGAAATTAGACCTTTTAGGCATCTGGGATATTTTCTGCTGAAATTTTGTAAATATTGCATTAAAACAAAAATTTAACCTGTTTCCAGTGAGAATGAGTTCGCATAATCGTTTAGACGATTACTTAAGATGGAGAGTCATTGGCAGGCTAGAAGCTGGGCAGTCTCAAGCGGAGGTGGCTCGATAGTTGTAGGTGACACCTAAAGTGGTATCCAGGTTGTGGAATCAATTCCAAACAAGCGGTACGGTAACCAGGAAGGCCGGTCAAGCCGTCACAGTGTAACGACACCGGCACAGGGTAGCTGTTTTGCAATTAGAGCACGATGGTATAGGCGCGCAACGGCTCCTCAACTCACTCGTGACCTTGCTGCTGCATCTGGAATAAGAATTTCCAGACAAACAGTATACAGACGTCTAGCAGAGAAGGCTCTTTATGTTTGGTGATCAGTTGAATGCGTCCCTTTGACTGCGTCCAACGAAAAAGCCTGGTTGTTGTGGGGCCGAACACATCAGTCTTGGGTTCAGCAAGAATGGGGGAGTGTTTTTTTCAGTGCTGAGCCGAAATTTACCACACAGAGTGACACTAGTCGAAACTTCAACTGGAGAGAGCAAGAAGCTCGCTATCATCTCCCCTACGTAAAAGAAATCGACAGATTTTGTGGAAGAGGAATTCTTGTCTGGGGTGACCTAATGTTGGGCTGTCGTACACAACCCTGCACGTCTTCGATGCCGGTATTGCAATCCACATCGCTATAGGGATGAGATCCTTCAAGCCTATGTGAGGCTGTTCCGGGGTTCTTTTGGCCTAAACTTCATGGTTATGGCCGTTAACGTGCGTCCGCACAGATCCCAGATTGTTGAGGATTTTTTTGTGGAAGAGGATATTCGACGTATGGACTAACCCTAGGGAAATCCGGGTCTTAATCCTATTGAACATGTTTGGGATTGTTTCGGTAGAATCATTGCACTGCGTAACTCCCCCCCCCCCTCTTAATATCCTCCAAGAGTTAGGCGCCACACTTTTAGAAGAATGGGCTTTGTTGCCCCAAGCATTTATGACACCCTCATTAACAGTATGAAAGCCCGTTGTGAAGACTGTATAGCAGTGCATGGTGGTCACACTGTATATGAGACAAGGTTTTCTCGAGATAAATGCTTTATTTCTGATTCATAATGCAACACTTTTTGATATACCGTTTTTTTAATTCCCAATTAAAACCTTTTCCATGTTGTTATGTGTCTATGTTCTTTCTTCCATTGTAGCGTACCTCTGAGCCAAATTTCGTATCAATACAGTGAATAGCTTTTCATTATTCGCAGACTTTATTTTTGTGACCGTAATTTTGGACATGAGTATAAACTATTGCATAGAAAGGCACTTATTTTATTTATTTTGATAGCTATATCCAGTCCATTTGTTCTAAAGAACAAATTTTATAAAGTAAAACACACACACAGATTAAATAAGTGATAGGTACTTAAATTTAAAGTTATAGAAATTCAAATAGAACTAGGAAACTATATTAAAAGGTCTAGAATAATTGTGAGTTAAGGTAAGATTAACAATTAAGAAAATGGGCTGAATGAATTTTTTCGCTTAAATTACATTCTGAACGAAAATGATGATAACATAGTATTGTCCTAAACTGGTTGCTCCTCAAATATTGCAAGTGCATATTATTTCGGGCGGAATAAGACTTATTTTTATTAACTGTTAGAATTGCGAGAAGAGAAAATTGCCGGGTATTTTTTACTGCGCACTTTAATTTAACTTGTTCATGTTCATAAAAAAATTCGCAATGGAGTTATCACCTATTGAGGTGCTTTAGTTTTGAAATTCTGTACACTTGTGCGCTCTCAATGACAGCAAACTATTTTAATATTTCCAAAATTTAATAATTAGTTAATCATTTGATTAAATTAAATTTTGATTTTATGCAAGTGCCATCACCAGATAATGAATTAAAAAATATTTCACGATCTTTAATTTAAAATGATAATTAAAAATTAAAATCAAAAAAGTATAATATAATCAAAAGTAAAATAACGTAAAGAATTTTAAGTGCATGAGTTTTAAAAAATTCTACCAAACTGTTTCTAAAGGGGAGTGCATAGCTGCCCCTGTCTCACTAGACGAAATGCTGATACAATGCAGAAAATTTAAAAGCAGATGTTTGAAAAAAGGAAAGAAAAGAAGATACATTTATCAACAGCTAATCAGTCTCAATTAGCATTACCTTTAAGATAAATTATGTTTAAATGATTTTATAGAAAAGTAATGGATTACGCCAGTCAAATTAGTTTTTTGTAGAAATCTCTCTTGGTAAGTATTCTCTATCATCTAAAAATTTTCAATATTGCTCTTTTAAAAATCGTTTCCATTTTGTTTATATTTGCCCAAAATAGTGCTCACAGATATATATTTATATTTAAAAGGTAAATAAGTATTTTTCGTGTAAGTTCATCATATTTAATCGACCAGGCAAACATGTGCCTCTGCTTTATTTTTTCAGTCGAATTATTTTTTTAAACAATCATCCTCCTTCAATCACTACTATCTCGCTGATTTACTTAATAATACTCAAAAAACTGTTAGGTGAAAAATGAAATCAATGCTTGTTGGAAAAAGATGTTCATTGTTTACCGAAATTAAAAATCTCAATTATCGCAATCGAGTTCAATGATACGTCGTTACGTCGGTAGAAAACAATAAATATCCGCGTACACGGATTGAAGTTAGGGAAAAGATTTCAACGGAGACTGATAATACTAATGTATTCAATCGAACCTCAATATATTCTTTCTTGTAGAAAATTAAACATACCGAAATTCAATTGACGTTTATAAGTCTTTCAGAGTTAAATTCAATTTCAAACAGTTTTGTTTTGAAAACAAACAGGATTCCTCTAGTAAAGTCTGGCTCATATATTTCTTTCAACCAGGAAGAATTCACTTAATTGTGCAGACTGAAATCGACTGATTGCGCCTGATAAGAATCATCAGCATGATAAATAGCACCCAAGATCTTTATGTAAACTGAGGTCAGATGAAAGGAACATCCCCAATCTGTAGACCAATTTTTTCAGTTTTCCCCAAGGACTCTCTGGTGTTCTTCGGACGGTGGGCAGTCAAAAACTACGAGTTCACTGCTTACCTGAATGAGAGATGTCTTCAGTAATAATGCATTTCGTTTCTTGAGTAAGAATAAAAATTTATGTCTAAATGGAAAAATTTAATTAGGAAACATTTTGCTAAAGAACAAATTTAACTATCTAAATTTATTTCATTTGCCTTTTTAATATGATAATTAAGCAATTTATTTTATCTAAAAACATCATTCATACAATAAATTATTCAAGACATTCGCAACAATTTATTCACAAAACTGTGTATTTTGTTAAATCTACGTTTGTATTCCGATAAATGTTATACATGTCATTTCCTCCATAATTTCTGCTTTCAATTTTCTTCTCAAATGCGATAAGTGTATTAGTTAGAAACTCCTTCTTCGGTTGAAACTTGTTTTTAACGTGTCTTTTTATTCAGGATGAAATCCTATCTAACGATTCTCATAATAATGAAACTACTCTTAAATCTGCCGAATTTTGAATTCGGATATGTTCAGCCAGAAATAAATTCCTTTTTGGATGTTTCAATAAATATTTTAATGTAAAATATTAAAAATAAAGAAAAAAGTATTATTTCCTGATACTTTAAAAATTAGGTATCAAGAAAAAAAATTAAATTAAAATGAAAATATTGGATATAGAAATAAACAATCGAAGACAAACTATTATATATTTATGCAAAAAAGTTTTCTAATGAAATTCATAACAGACAACTTCAGACTGATTTTTATTTTTCAGAAAAGAGATTTTAGACATTATTGCTACTTCTTAATTTCGTCTCACAACAATTAAAGTTCACAATGTCTTGAGAGATTGGTTTTGGCATTTCAATTCATTCTAGATTAGTATACTATAGAAAGATTTTTTTTAAAGTTCAAACCAGTTTTATTTTTCAACAGCCGAGCAACATTACTCATATAATAAATCGAATTTAACAATTTTTTTCGAAACAGATTTAAGAGAAAAATTTATTTATTGCATTTTAATTTTTCGGAAATTTTATTCTAGCATTTAAAGGATATAAGTGGTTTCCTAATTACTCAGTTATAAAAATACATGAGTTATAGATGATTCATCAAACAAATAATTTTTAGACATTGATTCCATGTATATTGGAGTAAATCTCAGGAAATATCTTTGCTAAATCTCAGGAAATGGAAAGAAGGATACCTTTTATTAAACAAATAGGCATTTGATGAATTGAAATTTTTATTTGAAGAAATTACAAAAAATGCAATAATGGTTACACAATTCTATCTATTAAAAGACAAGTATTCTAAATCTCTTTGTTTTTCCGTAAATCAAATAGATTAAAACCTTTTACTCGGGCCAGGGTAGCCTGGTCTTAAACTCAGTTCGTGAGCCGGAGGGTTTCAGGTTCGAGACTCGATTTCACCGAAGAACCGTCGTGTAAGGGAGGTCTGTTGCACGATAAATCCGTCAGGGTCAAAAGTCCTCCCGTTGGTGTAGAGAGGGGGTTCCAGCTCAGATCTCGTCCTCGTCATCTGAATGCGATTCAAAATTACGATGTCCGTCCCAAAATAGCCCTAGTATTGCTTTAAACGGGACGTTAATATTACTAAACTAAACTCACGATTAACTCTGAGTATTTAAAATGAGTTTCCCCCACATTTTTGCTCTGTGCATAAATAATTACACTGTTGAACATTTTTTTATTACCAATGATACGTCACAGATTTTAGGATAATTCCAAAGCGTTAATTACGAATCTAGCAATATTTTTCTGAGATTGGCTTTAACTTTCGAGATAAAGTGAAAATTAAATTTCAATAGTAATATGCTTGTGACACCGAGTCATTTTGAAACTGTCCCTTAAGTAAATGAATAGTAAAATTAAAATTTAAAAAACTAATTTCGTCTCAAAGAAGGATAAAAATATAAATGAGAAGATGAAACAATTGAGGATCTATATCAAATGCTATGTTAGTTCAGAATGTTAAAAGAATGTTAGAATGTTAATTCAGAAAAAATATACTATATCATAATAATAATGAAATAAATACATTTCAACAAATCACAATATATCAGTAGCAATGGTATTAAGAAAAATTATGCTTCCAGTTTAACAAAATGAAATCTGACAATGATTCATATAAAAGTATATCTTATACGTTTTTTTATGAGCAGAAGCAGTTTCGCGTTGAATATTTCAGCAATAACCTGCCTTCATTAGTGTGATGCAACCGCATTGATTTCTTTTATCCATTACTTTGCCTTCCTTCTGTAATCTTTCGTCTCTTTTCTCACTAAGATTTTCTGGAAATTATTAAAATGTCTTTGCAGGATATAATATGCACCTTTCTTTTCATATCAGCATCAGCATCCAATTTTTCAAAGCTTTTAAGTATATTTTGCAATAATTCTTTCTAGTTCTTTGATATGTGGTTTCTCAAAAATTTCTTAAACTATTAAAATATTTTAAAGATTAAATGTGATTAAACGAAATATTTAATATCATTAGTAAATACTGAAAAATGTTAAACTGTTTCAAATTTATGAATTTGAGGAACATCAAAAAATCACTGCTTGAAGTCTTTCATTACTCAATCCAAAGTTTTACATATAATCGGAAATAACAACAATTTTTATTTAGTGTCCAAACGAATTTCTTTATAAGGCAAGTTTTATACGAAGGGATAAACGATTATCTTATTTATATCACCCAATGGCTCTTTTAAAATATCAGTAGCATCTTGAGTCGCACCAGTTGAGTATTTCATTTAAATTGTAGATGCATACTATTTTACTTTTGTTCAATGATTTGTGTGTACCTACCAGCAACTGAAATAGAGGTTCTTTGTATATAAGTTTTGTTGTCCCTATAAGAAATTGGATACCTTTAGATCCTGGAAAATACATAATTGATGTTCCTGCGCACAGTTTCCGAAATAGCATTCTATAGTTTTGATATCTTTCTTTAGTGTTACAGAATGGAGAATTAGCAGTAGACAAAAATCAGCAACGTGTTAACAATTTCAAAATTCTAGTCGAACTGTTTACAAAAAGCCTCCAACTTTCAGATTCCTATTATATTCCCATACGAAAAACTGTGAGATGATATTGCTATATACAACCTCTCTATCATGTTTTAAGTGTCGAAGAACTTTTTCTTCTGGTTATTTGATCTATTTCCCTTAAACTAGATGCTGAAAATTCTTGATCATAGTTTGGCAGGTCAGGCTTTCTTATCAAGTCAAGGGATTCTCCTTTAGAAAATTCGTATTGCATTAGCTCTATGAGTCCGATTGTTATGAAAATTCTTTGGCCTCAAAACCAGAAGTAGATAATTGTCTTCGAAAAAGGAATGGAACTATCCCTTCCTTCAGAGTAATAACAAGAAAGTAACACCTGTTGAGCTAAATTTGAAAAGCCCATTCAGTTTTCAAGTAATTGGACACCCTAATATTTAATTTGTAGTTAGTTGCGAACTTTACACTCAACTTTACTTCGAAATTTTATGTCCTATTTGTGTGTGTGTGTGCACTTTATCGTGGCCATATAAGATTAATTTTTTTTTAAATAAAAGCAGGATAAACGCAAAAAATTATCATTTACGATATTTAAGTTTAAGGATTCGCTTCTTCTTTTAAATTTTTGTCTCAAAAATGTATTACTTATTCATCACTTTTGAAACTTTTTAATGATAAAAATAAAAGTATTTTAATTTCACATTAACTGATAAATTTTCCTCATAATTTTTGAAAAAAAATTAAATAATTCATAAAAATTCATCAAAATATAAACAATTTTAGATGGATAATATGAAATTTAAATGGTGACAAAAATATAAATTGATATTTTTAATGTGCATTTAACACAACACATTCAAGAGAAAACTACTTTAACTATCAATATCTTATTATTTTTAAGAGCATCCAGTTTTCATTTTTCATAGACCATTCGCTCCTAAGAGGTTTCTAGTTTAAATTAAAATAATATTTTTTTCACAAAGGAAGTTTAAGACTTAATACAAAATTTAATTTTTAAATGTAAATATTTTCTTACCATTTGAAGGTGAAATGATACTCTGCATTTGAAAATAAATAAACATTTAAGATTTAAGCATATCTATTTAATTTGACAGTTTTTTAATTTCTATCGGAAAAATGCGATAATTTTTTCATCACTTTTTACCTTTTACATATTAAGAAATATAAGTTTAATAACTCTTAAATTTACTGAAATTTTATTTTAAAAATATTGACAATATTTCTACAAATTCCTCTGTAAAAGAAAAGAAAAGCTTTTAAATTTCGATTCAAAACTCTAAAAAATATGACCGATGATTCATATTATATATTTCATAAAGATGAAAATATTTTTATTTCCAGAGACTGCATAATAATATCAAAAAATACAATAAAGAATAAAGCTATTTTTTAAATTTTACAACTTTTTCTTTTTAATCAGAATTGGAAGCATGAAAATTTGTTTTATTTCAAAATTACGTTTACAACTGATTTTAAGGATTGAAATATGTTGGTCAATGAATAACGCTCCAAAATAGTTAACTGCTTAAAAAAAAGATTTAAAAAGTATCTATGAAACCCAAATGTACTAGTTAAATGATAAACGTTTTTTAACTAAAAAAAAGTGTTTTTTAATTGCTACAAAGATGCTTAAAGCGAATTCCTTTGTTTTAGAGATTTATCAAAAGATTTTATATTTCTAAAAGAATGAAAAACTTATTCTATAGTTCAGGTACTGCAGAAAATATTGCAGCAAATTTAATCATAAAATATCATTAGTCGTTAATTTATGAAGTTTCTTGTGGAAAAATTCTACCAAAGATCAGAATCTGAGAAAAAAAGCGTTTAAAGAGACAACATCACATTAAAACGCATGTCAATTCAACATAAAAATCAATGTAACTTCTCTAAAAATGGAAGGAATGAAATTCAAATAGTTTTATAAAGATAAAGGATTCAGCATTAAGGATATTAATTTTTAAAAATGATTTCAAGTAATTACAAAAAGTAGACTTTTTAACGTAATAACCTTCTTACTGTATTTAACAAACATCATATTTCTCTAAAATACGGTGAGAAGGAAGTATAATAAAATTTGTAAGTCATGAAAAATTTAGGGGAAAAAACCAGTGACTGACAAAAATGGGAATATATTATTTTCTAATATATTTTGCCTAATTAAATAGTAATCCCAGCAAACTGAAGCGAAAAATCCATTAGTGTATAATTTGACTATCTTATATAAATGAAATAAAAAATTTCGATAAAAATTCTAAATAGTCCGTATCAGTAAAAATAATCAAACAAAGAGGAAATAAAGACTTTTTTTAAAAAGTTTTGTCATGAAGGATTATAAATTCTTCATAACTTCAACCTTAAAATGTTTAAAAAGAGTGAGCTTAAAGCAATCGTAATAAAATACATAAGGAGTTCTCTTTTATTGATAAATGTTTCATGTCTCTAATTACTGTCTTCCATCCCTCTGATAGCATGACATAAACAGCCGCTATTAGGATTCCCTGAACCTCATGTAAAAACAGGGAGTAGCAGATTCCCTTCATTTCTACACGTGAGTCATGACCCTGAATCAGGCCTCTTTCGATTGTTGGGGTGTTTGAAGGCGATTTCGGGCTCATAGGATTAAAATGATAATTTTATATTCAATTCCACAACTAAATTCAGAGTTGCGTATATCTTTGTCTTACGAAGAAGCATAAGGCAATGCTTTGAAGACTGATATAGGTTATCAACACTGTGTGTCTGATGTAAGGTTTGTCTAGCTGAACTCAAATCATGTATTTAGATTCACTTTTCTTAGAACCACTAAAATCTTTCACATTTACAAAATAATAATAAAAATAATCATGATAATTAATAAATTTCTACATGACTGAAGCAGCAAATTACAAACATTCCAGTGATTTTGTTTCCTATTATCATGAAAGATACGTGTTTATGCAAAGGTTTTTTGGAACCTAAAGTTTTTTTCTTTGTCTCTAATTTTGAACGACGTTTCACGATGAGGGAGAAGAGAATAACAAGTAGGCTATGTTTTTTTAAATAGTTGGTAAGATTATAAAATTAAGGATTAAAAATTTTAAAGTATAAAATCAGCCATATACAATTATAACTGCACTGCATCAGCGAAATATTGAGAATATGAACTATTGGAAAAGCTTGAGCTAATTTAGCAAAACTAAAATATTTTGAAATTATAAGCCTAAAAACTTTCTAAAACCATTAAAACTTCATTGTTAAGTAAAAAGAAAGAAAATGTTTTTTAAAAATCTAAATTAAAATTTTTGGATTGTTTGGAAAGACTCCACTAATTTGTATGGTAATGAAGAAATGAATTTTCTAATACGAATAATAAAATTAAACAATCTATACACCAATTTATTTGATAATGTTTGCTATATCTTGGGAGGTTTTATTATTCTTATCTTATAGACCGACCTTGGCTTATAGCTTTAAAAAAATGCTCAAGATGCGACATACGGTTCTCCAGAGAATTCAATTTTTTTCACTTTAATCAATTTTGGAAAGAAATTAATAAACGGTAATTCGGTGGTGCAAAATCAGAGCTATCAAATGGATAGTGTAAGACATTCAATACAAGTTCGAACAACTTCAGCTGGGTCTCCAAACCCACTTATGCTCTTGCTTTATCTTGTTACGACTTTATCCTTTTATGATTGGTCAATTCTGAACGCCTCTGGTGAATGATACCGAATGAGACACCATCAATCACTCGATGGCGGCATGACCGTTTTTGCTCAGCATTACTGCAGATCTTCAGGTGTCGTCCTTGTCATCTGACCATGGTTCAAAATACTAGGTCCGTCCCAAAATAACCTTAGTGTTGTTTCACAACGGAGCAGAAACTGAGACCTTTACTTCTTCTTGCCTTTTCTCACCCGTTTCAAAATACATAATTATATTTCAGCTATAACTGGTACGTGGAAATTCTATCTATTTTTAAGTGTTTTTCCTAATTGATGGAGTATTTGAATGTCCACACTAATACCAAAGCTCAGGATACATCAAATGCTCACAGATGACCCATTCGAGATTGCGGGATCTAGTTTTCACATGTGGTTAAAGCCAATTTCCAGAATAATTAAAAATTAAACCAAAAATAATTATGTCAGAATCGAAATTAAAATTTAATTCAAAATTAAACAACAAAAAATAAACAAAAATAAAAACTAAATGAAATAAAACCTATTCACGAAATAAATCTAAATTAATATAATTCAGTAAACGAAACTAATTACGGAAAAGAAACTAAAAACTGGAATCGAAAAAATTATTTTGGATTCGAATTAGTTTAAAATTAAAAAATTAAAAACCTATCATTGTATTTAGTCAGCGCTAATGCAGCTACTATTAAAATACAGATGAATCTAAATAAGTAAACAATACAAGCCAAGCAAAAAGGGACACAAAGTAATCAAAATTACAACAAATAGAAAAAGAATCAGGCCTGAAGACTTTTTCAAGGGTCACCCTCAGGCAAGGATTCAAAATAAGGGATTTTTTTTGTGAGGAATTAGGATAGTGTCCATCAGTATTGATCCTCATGACCCGAAAATCCCCCGAAAATTAAGGCAAAAGTCATACACCAATTTTAACAGCAAAAACACAAATACAAAGTAACATTAAAAACATCACCAAATAAAGCAACAATATATACAAAAATCTGTAAAATATTGTATAAGAATATTCAACCTATAATTAAAACATTCCATCCAATAATTAAGAAAACAAAAAGGGAAAGAACATACCAGCAACAGGCGAAGAACAATAATGATTTTCCCCAAAACTACAACGATATTAATATTTTAATAAAAAAAAGAAATGATGAAATATTAATTTTTAAGTTATAAGTAAAATAGATGGCGCTCAGAACCTCCATTTATCTTTTGTTCTCTGCTTGACACTGTATTCAAATTCGAATATCGGTTGGGATGCTGTGGTGAGATTTCTTCGCCTGTTGCTGGTATGCTCTTTCCCTTTTTGTTTTCTTAATTATTGGGTGGAATATTTTAATTGCTAGTTGAATATTTTTATGTAGTTTAATTTTATATATATTTTTTTATACATTTTTGCTTTATTTGGTGATGTTTTTAATATTGCTTTGTTTTTGTGTTTTTGCTGTTAAAATTGGTGCAGCTCAATTGCCTTAATTTTCGGGGGATTTTCGAGGCACGAGGGTCAATACTGATGGACACTGCCCTAATTCCTCATTAAAAAATCCCTTATTTTGAATCCTTGCCTGAGGGTGACCCATGAAAAAGTCTTCAGGCCTGATTCTTTTTCTTTTTCTATTTGTTGTAATTTTGATTATGTTTTGTTCCTTTGTGCTTGGCTTATATTGTTGATATATATAATGCTGAAAATGTCATTTTTCATTCTCCTTGCTTATTACAATATCAAATAAACGCAATTAAACTATTTCAAGAGGTTCAGCGAAAACATAATGAAACTTGTACGTTTTCAAAATTCCAAATTTAATTTCGAAACTTTATGACACCATATCAGCTTCCCTACAGTGATCAGTGCAAGCTCAGAAATTTTTAAAACAACACAATAGATTTAAAGAAAGAAACTTTTAGTTTGATTCTGACCAAAAAATCTTTCAAACTTTCATCTTAACGAAGCAAATATAACTGGATTAAACATATTGAAACCTCAATAAATCGTTATATATTTATCAGCTAAATACAGAAATTCTAAAATAAAATTTTTGAATAGTAAGTTTGATGAAATTTTGATATATAGGATTACAATCAACTTTTACGAATAGATTTTAGATAGGTGGAGTTTCAATAATAACAAAATAAATAATAACAATATTTTTTCAAACATTTTTAACAACAAAATAAATAATAACAATATTTTTGCAAACATTTTTAACAACAAAATAAATAATAACAATATTTTTGCAAACATTTTTAACAACAAAATAAATAATAACAATATTTTTGCAAACATTTTTAACAACAAAATAAATAATAACAATTTGTAATTTCAATAATAACAAGTTTCAATTATAAAAACAATTTCCTTCTATCTCCAAAATAATTATTAAAAAGTATACATTAAAATTTTTTATTTCCCTGACAGGAATAAGACGATATCACCAGTAAACAAAATTAAATGTAACTGTATAAACAGCGTAATTTCGAATAAATGATACATTATAGTTAAGATTCAGCGTTTATGTGATTTTATTATTCGTTATTTTTTGTTTTCATTTAACTATTTTTATATTGTTTATTCTCTGTATAATTATCCATTTAGTAAATATTAATTAATACTATACATAGAGGGCTCAGTATACGCTAAACCATATGCATATTTGGAATGTGAAAGAAGCGCGTTTAAGCTTTTCTGATCTTATTGTTAACACTTAAGCTTGAGAGTTGATGTGAAACTGGTGAAATGAGGCACCTTTCGCTGTTTGTTAACAGCAAAAGAAATTATTCGTTCGCTCTTTGTTATTGGCCAATTCTTAATTTAAATATATGCACTATGTATTACATTATATATGTGAGATCATCGTCTATGTATGCGATATACAGGGTACAGAGTTAACAAGAAATAAGTTACCCAATTTAGAGGGTTCTAAATTGATTTCCGTTGATCCATATAAGATAAAAATTGAACTACAGATTATTCAGATGATGCTCTTTACATTTATTAACTAAAAAATTTAATTTAAAAATTCACCAATAGATAGAGCTGTAACATAAATGGCAATTATTTGCATATATTGAAAATGTAAAGCATAATTTGCGTTATAGCGCAAGTCTACTACCATTTTTCTTTGATAAAAAGAAGGCACATTCTGCACGAATTTAAGTTTCTTCTTTGCTCGTCGCGCCTAAGTTGCAAGGAAAAACGCTGCTGGTGAAATTGTTCTACCAGAACCGACAAAATTCCGTAGCAGCTCTAAAGGAATCTCGTCGCATGAAGTAGATAGGAAGAGGTCCAATGTCTCCAGGTGCATGCTGATGCAGAAATTTGAAAAAACTGGTCAATTTGGTATTCTTTCTGGTAGAGGAGGAAAAAAAATCCCGTCTTCCAGCTTCGAAAATGTTGCAACCGCTCTCGTTGAAGCAAAATAGTGCGAGTTCTCCAGCTGTTCTGGATATGCCATATTCAACTGTAAGATAAAAAGTATGGTAGATTTTGCATTTTTATCCATTCAAAATCATGCCTGTACACCTGTTGCTGGACGGGGACTTAGAAGTCTGTGAAACTTTTGCACTTCCTCGAATAGTGGTTGACACAAATTGGCCGTGGAGCATTCTGTGGAGTGATGTGGCTCACTTTTGCCTCAATGGGCAAGTTCACACCCACAACTGTTGAATTTGGGCAGAGGAAACCCTCACGTTATCCAGGAACAACCCTTGCATCCTGAAAAAGTGACAACATGGTGTGATTTTACAGCTACCTTTATCATTGGACCGTATTCCTTTGAAGATGTTACTTAAAATGGAATCTAAACTTGTACCATTACAGAACAAAGGTACCATGATATGCTGGGGGGGGGGGGTTGTAATCCCAACTCTACTACAGCGTGGATGCCTTCAAGACATCATTCTCATGCAGGATGGTGCACCTCCTCATATTGTTCGTCGTGTAAAGCGATTGTTGCAAACAATCGCTTTACACGATGATCAATATAAGGATATATGCTGCATTAGCATTCCACTGAAGCACGAATTATCAGCCGTCATTTCCCAAAGCCTCCTCGCTAGCATGGCCTCCTAGCTAGCCGGACATCACTCCTTGCAACATTTGACTTTGGGGCCCTCATTGTATGAGATCTGAAGGACAACATTAATAGTCATATTCTTAATATTCCGGTAGACTCACTCCAGTCATTTATAGAAAATATGGTTCTCAGATTTGAGCATATTGTTGAAAATGAAGGAAGCCATATTGAGCAGGGTTTTTTTTATTATTTAACAATTATAAACCATATTATATGGTTTTATGAGTATTACAACCCCACGTAAAGGTGAATGTTTGTGCTAATTTAAAAAATTTAATAAATGTAAAGCGCATCATCTCAATAATCTGTTGCTCAAATTTTTACTCATTTGAATCAATAGAATGCATTTTAGAGCTCTCTGATGTAGGTAACTTATTTCTTGCTAATCCTGTATGTGTAGTGTGAAAATAAATATAAAAAGACAAGAAAGCACCTTTCCTTGAATAAAACACATACATCAGCTACTTTCAGCTTAAGATGTCAGATTTTAACTCATTTGTAAGTAATGATGGTGAAATTTAAAAAATATCATTTGATCTTAAGAGGAAATATTTTTAATGCTTATTAAGAAATTTTTATAACCAAAATCAACTGTTTAATAAAAAATATTAACAGCAAATTGCGCAAAATATACGCCCATCTTATCTAAGGAATTAAACTATATCATTCAAAAAATTATAAATCGTAAATAAGGGCTTTTTTAATTGATAATAACAACTATTAATAAAAACTGATGGTACGTAATTATAGAATAAAAAAGAGGTGGGTATTTTTTAGAAAATTTCAAAATGATAACAATTTTTTACTGATAAACATAATGGAATGCAGTAAAAAAATTGTTGATAAAACAAATTCTGATTTTTTGGGAAAAGTTTTAACCAACAATATAATTATAACTGATTTCCTTATTATTTTCAAATTATGTTCTTTCTTAAAAAGCGTTTTTGCATTATTTTTACATTATTTGAATGAAAAAATTACAAATATGAATCGACTTTCGTTGAAAGGGTAAATTAGTATATTGTTTGTCATTAAACATAATTATTGTTCTATGTTGAGTTAACCCTTTAACGGTCGCATAATTTTGAAGAAAATGGTCATAAAAGTGTCTATTTTTTATTCAGGAAAATTATACAAAACTGAGTGTATGTACAATATTTGCATTCAGTTTTAATTTTTATGTTAATTTTTAGCTTGAAATTTTAAAAAAAATCGGAAAAGCCAACATTCAGAGTTATTATGACTGAATGTTAGCTTTCCAACAAAGAGAGAAAATAAAAAATATGTATTTTAAACATTCAAACATAATTTTATTGCATTTGCACATAATGTAAATAAATACTTGTAATTTTTCGTGTGTGATAAATTTTAAAGCATGAGATGCATAGGCTAACGTCACAATCAGGACAATAGTGCCGTTTCCTTTCTGCTGACATCTAGTTTAAAATAAATTAACTATCTCTAAAAACATTGCAAATAGTCTAGGGCAGCCATCTGGCGTATATATTGATAAATAAACATGATTCTGGGCATAAGAAATAGATTGTTTTAATATTTTTGGCGCATTATTTTCGAATACGCCAGCCCGGAAATATCACGGGAGCGAGAAATAGAGGTAGAAATTTCACCCCGTCATTTTCACGGGAGCTAGAAGGAAGGGGTTAAGGTACATTTTTCAGAGAAAGAATTATGAAGCAAAAACTTATAATAAGTCAATATGTCGCATAGGATTAATTTATTTTGTTTGCTAAATTCCATTGTGTGAAGCAATATATCTTTCATTGCATTTTTTAAAATTTTAAATTATGAGAAATAAAGTATGTACTATAATTATTTAGAGGTCATCGTTTTCATCTTTTAAAAGAAATTTAATTTACCATAAATTGAGACAGCTGCGCCAATTTTTGAAAAACTGATTTTGGTTCTTTTCTAAGCAGTAAAGTTCACAAGGATTTCACGACACAGAGAAGATATCGAACTTTTTTAAAGCATTTTAACACTTATAATTTATTTCCAAATTTTAAGAAGAGTTTTTGTTTTGAACATGTTGAACAAGTGTTTATCGTAATCAATTAAGTGTTTCAAAGATGTGTAGGTAAAAAAAGTGTAAGTGTATAATTCTATCTCATAACTAATTTTATTTCTTTCTCACACATGAAGTATACACAAAAGACTTATTCTAATCGTCAAAAAAATTCAGATTCGAGATTTTGATGAATCTCCATGTTTCAGACCTGTCTGAGCCGAAAAACACATTTCAAGATTTATGTTTGTTTGCCTGTCTGCGTGTCTGATCTCCAAAACGCTCAGTGGATACCATGTAGTTTATGGTCTTTACACCAAAATCGTATTCAATCAAATTTTGAACGAAATTCAATCAGAAGACGTCTATCGTTCGAATGTAAGTTAACATGATAATAGCGAAATAAAGAGAGCTAAACAGACAAAATTTGGTTCGCCGCTGTCATGTCTAAAATGAATATATGTGTCAAATTTGTAACCAAATCTATCAAAAACCAACTATTTGCCAGCATGTGCTTTAACATACATATAAATAGAGAATTCAAAAACGTAACAACTTAAGTAAATGAAATTTGCTTCACAATTTTGGTATTTTAAGTGCAGCCCCGTGTCAAATTTTGAACTATGTCTGCTAAAGAATCTGACCGTCTGTTCTTTCGGAAGCACATAAGAGCGATGATAAAAAAAATGAATTGATTTGAAAAAATATTTGAAATTTGCGACTACAATTGGAGTTTAATTCATGTATTCTATTTCTCTGATATTTACGCATTAACTGCATCTCAGCGATGAACAACCAAAGAAATTGCATTTATTAGTCTATTTTGTAACTATTGTTCAATAATAGTATACGGTTAAAATTCACATTATCGATTTGCTGAAGGATATGCAAGAAAGCTTCATGTAAACCACTCTCACTGGTTACATTTAAATTTCATGTTACTTTTCGGTTTATAAAATAACTTAGCAAAATTACATTAGGAATCTCGGTAAAATTGGGAAAACTTTTTTATCTGAAATTTTGCCCTTTTCTCAATTTCTTGGAAATTTTTCAAATCTTTGTTTTATAATTATTTCAAATGCCGACACGCTATTGCACAAAATTGGGAAACTCCGAAGCATCAAAATTATGATGATACTATGTTGAAATTTGCTGTCTCTACTTAAGTGATTCGAGTAAAAGCATTCGAAAGTTAAAATATCCCAAGAGGAATCGCTGAAACTAAACGTCGAGTGTCTTTATTCGTAAGAACCAAAAAAGACATTTTAATTAGCAGTGCTAAGAAAGAAGACAGCCCCGATTAAGTTCTTACTCATGAAAATTGGTGAATGTCCCTTGATGCCTTTCGTAAAAAGTTTCATATGGAAAATCAAATTGAGGATGGGGCCTATCTCATAAATAGACGCAGAAAGATCATAACAGCAGAGATGAATTTCTTGCACAATTTCGTTACACATCTGATGAACATGATGGGGTGTTAAAGTTAACTTGACCCAAGGTATACAGTTCTTTAAATCAACTTTGGATGTTTGTTGTGCAAAAGTTCTTTCGGAAAAGGAGTGTAAAACACTTTGTTAATAAGTTGTTCTGATTGTAAGGAGATGGGAAATTGAGGTATCGTGTCTACTTGCGAAGGATAAAAGAAAAACCTTTTACTTCCCAAAGGTGCTTGATGCAGCTTTACTGAATCTACAAAACACTGTGTATATAATTGACCATTTTACAATTCCTACTATTAGTTTAAATTCTCCCAATATACGAGGGCCGTTCAGAAACTAACCTCCGGTTAATTGAAAAAAATACACCAAGTTAAGTAAAAATATTTTAATATATACATCTTACAACTACATCTTTGCACTATTTTTCGACATAGTCTCCATTACGATTGAGGCACTTATCGTATCTCTTCACAAGCTTTGAAATTCCTTCTGCATAAAAATCACCCGCTTGTGCCTTGAGCCAGCCTGTGACCGCATCTTTGAGCTCTTCGTCGTCATCAAACCGCTGGGACCCGAGCCATTTCTTCATATGCATGAAGAGGTGATAATCGCTTGGCGCCAGATCTGGGCTGTAAGGTGGATGGTTGAAAACGTCCCACTTGAAGGACTCAAGAAGGGCTGTTGTTCTGCGAGCAGAGTGAGGACGGGCGTTATCGTGCAAAAAAACGATACCGGAAGTCAGCATACCACGGCGTTTGTTCTGTATAGCCCGTCGTAATGCTTTTAGTGTTTCACAGTACACGTCTTGATTAATGGTCGTCCCACGTTCCATGAATTCAACCAACAACACCCCTTTGGCATCCCAAAACACCTTTGCCATCAGTTTTCTGGCAGAAAAATCTTGCCGGGCTTTTTTTGGTTTGATAGGCGAATCTGAATGTGCCCACATCTTTGATTGTTCTTTTGTCTCAGGGTTCACGTACTTAATCCAGGTTTCGTCACCGGTCACGATTCTGTTTAACAATGGTTCTCCTTCGTCCTCATAACGTGACAGAAAGTCTAATGCAGAGGCCATTCTTTGAGTTTTGTGGTGGTCGGTAAGAATTTTCGGCACCCATCGTGCACAGAACTTACGGTAACCCAATCTTGCTGTGACTATCTCGTACAAAAGAGTCTTAGAAATCTGTGGAAAATCAGTAGACAACTCCGCCATTGTGAAACGTCGATTTTCACGAACTTTTGCATCAACTGTCTGAACGAGTTCGTCAGTCACCAATGATGGTCTACCACTCCTCTCTTCATCATGAACGTTTTCTCGTCCACTTTTAAATAAACGTACCCATTCACGGACAACTCCTTCACTCATAACTTTTGGTCCGTACACGGCACAAAGCTCACGATGAATAGCTGCTGCAGAGTATCCTTTGGCTGTAAAAAACCTTATAACAGCACGCACCTCACATTTGGCGGGATTTTCTATTGCAGCACACATTTCAAACTGCCACAAAAACTAAACTAGCTCAGGTACGATGTTCACTCGACTACGGCTTGATGCCGACTGACCTGCTGAGTGCGTGAATGCACAGATGGCGCGCTACTCCCCCCACTACCCGCACTGTGACCAATCGGAGGTTAGTTTCTGAATGGCCCTCGTATATTTATATATCTTGTTCAAATTTCAATCGTTAATAAAATACTTTTTATTCATTCAACTTTAAATACATATTTTAAAACGTAATGAATGACACTTGATGTTAACACAGTTTTTCAAAAAATTTTAATACATTCATTATATTTAATTAATTTTTAATACTTGAAATTAAGTTTTAGCAGTTTGTAAGGAAAATTGAAATCAACAGGCAGTAGCTCAATCTGTAAAATGCAAGAATTTCAGTATTTATCACGTGAATGGGAAGAATGTGAGTAGTTTTTTATAATATATTTTTGATGATTGTTTAATAAAAAGTAGCAAATAAAATTTTTTTTGTTGGCCTAAGTAGGAACTGAATTTTTTAACAAATTATATTACTGGTTTTTTGTGAAAATCGACAGAAATTTATCTTTTGTGACGAAATGGTATTGTTTACGAACGTGTACTTTTGCTTTCCCGCTCTGATACTGTCATCGTAAGGAAGAGAGATTTACAGTAATATGTATTGGGTAGTGAATGGGTGTGATGTCAGAGGTCCCAAGGCTTGGCGATGAATTTGGCGACAAAATAGAAAGTACCGAAACATCGAGAATTTTCCTGATCCGTCCATTAGGAGCCGAGATACATCCAGAATGCTCCTGATTGGTCCAGAAGATGTTAGCTCCGCCTCCCGCCGTTATATATAAGGGCCAGCCATCTGAAGCGGCGGTGTGTGAATCAAGCGAGAAGCAGCACAGTTGAATTAATCGGAAAAGGACAAGACCTAATAGTGAGGTCTTGAACTGAGGAGTCCTGAACGGGGGACTGCAGTGTGGCATATTCTGACGAGGCCTGCGTCGGGCGTCATATCCCATTGAGTAGTCGTCGGGAACGGAGCTGTCCTGAACTGAGGAGTAATCCCGTTGTGAGAAGTAGTGAGTGGGCAGCGAAGGCGAGAACAGACAGAGGAATAGTTTCAGCCTATTCCGGAGAGACCTACCTGAGAGTAGAAAAGAATCCCTTAAAGATTCCCTCTCCTGCTGAATCCTGTCTGGCCGCTTTGTGAGCTGTGGACTACTGTCTACAGTGTGCTGTCCTGTGTGTTCGTCTCGGATGTTTATAGTTATCGTCTGTACATAGTTGTGCCGTCAATATTTGTCGTCTGTGGGCTGTCTCTTGTCTCCGTCCTGTAAATAAACGTCTGTGTTGTATCGTCTACTAAAGGACTGATCATTGTCCGCTCATCATCATTATCTCACATCATACACACCCACTATACGAGGCAAAAAGAACCCGATGGATTTTAAGGATAGCAGGAAAAATCCGTAACAGTATTTACAAATGCTGTTGTTGTCGTTTTCTATGGATAATAAAAATTTCAAACGTGTCCAAAAGTCCTTAGGACGAGCTCAGCGATCCTCAGAGCCTGAAGGCTGTACAGAACATCTTCCCTCGAAGTAGGGCCGAAGAGTCCAGAGATGGCAGCAGCTATAGCAGGGCAAATGAAGATGCGTTCTGATATTATTTGTGATGAGGGGCAATGCTTGCAAATGGAGTAGGATCTAGCATTGTCTGGTGCTATTTTCATTTCTTTACAGTGGCCTGTGCGGAGTCTTGCTGTGATTGAAGAAAGGTATCTGAGGCAATTGAGATACGGAATGGAGGGCTTTTTGAAAGTTTGCTTAAAAAGTCTGCGTTTTGCTACTTCGTTAACATCTTCTGAGGTTGCAGAATTTGGTTGATATCACGGGAAACTTTGGCGAGGGCATCAGCGCTTTCATTGCCGTCGATTCCCACATGAGCAGGAATCCACTGGAGGATGCATGATATTTTAATGCCGCAAATGAGGCTCTTGATATTTTGGGATAAATTTGAGATGCCATTGCCAGTAGCTTCCAGTGTTGATTTTGAGTCTAAAAAGATGACAAGGCCGTCTGTCAGATCTGAGGAGTAACGTAGTAGATAGAAGAAAAGAGCTTCTTTGATTGCTATCAGTTCACTGGTGAAATTTGAAGACATTTTGCCTGCGGAGATTTTAAGTTCGGTTTGTTCACCCGAAGGATGGGAAACAAGAATGCCTGCACCTCCTTTGCTGAAACTGTTATCTGATGAACCACCTCTAAATATAATAACTTTATTTTGGTGTGAATAATAACTGATTATGTCCATGCCTTTTTGCAACAACACAGGATTTGTTTCTTTCTTTGAGCAGGGTTGTAGGAGGTTCAAGTCAATTTTGATGTTTCTAGGAGGAGCGACTTGAAGGACAGGCTCTGGGAGGATTTCGATGGAGGAATGTTCAAGAGATATATATTTCCTGATGTCACTGTCGAATTACAAAATTACGAATTACACTGACCCTGATTCTGCTTTCACTGATTCTTAGCTTTCACCCTTCCCTGATTTTTATTTTAAATTCAATTAAGCTTTGAATTTTGTAACTGGAATCCGAAATGGAAAACTTTCGGATCTTACTAAAAGATGTATTCATAGAAATAAAAAATAAAAATATATGAAATTTCGACGAGTATGGTAACAACAATTTTGAAAAATAGCATTTTGACTATTAATGCATATAAGCGTATTGTAAGCGATTGGAAATTATTTAAATATTTAACATTTGGTAAATGAAAAAAAAACTATACGAGATAACACAAGGATATATGAATAACAGCGGTAAAATACACTTCTGTATATCTTTTTAAGAATATACAGAAGTGTATTCTGTATCTTTAAAGTTAAATATGAGACCGAATTTTTTTTTAACTAAGTCCAGCTGGCTTTTTTTTAATCCTTCGTCCAATAAACTTTTACTTTAAAACGCGATAAGAACTTTGGAGGAAGTACTTTAAGGTTAGATAACTGACTGTCAATTGTAAACGTAACCATTAAACAAAGAGTAAAGACATTGGAAAGAGAGAATACCGTGTTGTTTGAATGAAATGATGTTTACCGCAAATATAAGGATGAACGGAAGAATTTTTAAGAGAATTAAAAGGAAAGACCTAGTTGAGAACAATCCTCCGGCTCATCCTGTTTCCTTCTAGCCTGATGCGACTGTTTAATTACTTCCGTTTTACTACGACGCAGTTAAAAATCGGAAATTTCAATGTCGTAAACAAGGATCTTGGGCATATAAACTCACATCATGTGAAAATTTTGTAATCTGCGACTATGATGAGTATATTAGCCTCATATTGGGAAAAAGGAGTATACTCAATAGATAAACAATTTCTTACTAAACATTTGAATAAAATCAAGCAAAATGCAAGAAGAACAGAAAACTAACAAAGAAAATAAGAAGAAAATAAAGAAGGCCAATTGAAAAAACACGGAGACAACTCCAAGATAAATAAGTGACAGCAATAATTCGAAAAAAGTTTGCAAGGCGGGGAGAGTTTAATTGTGGCTAATTACATTGCAGATTAATGCATACTGAGCCACTGAAATTTCCAAGATGCTCCCAAACGCGACAAAGAACACAATTAATTTCATATTCATACTGAAGGATTATAATTAAAGTGATCCTACTTAAACTTATATAGATCCCATTCTGATTGACATACTTTATTGAAAATTAGTTTATGCATTATTATAGGCTCAGATGAGGGAGGAGATGCAAAAAGTTGAATTTTCATCATTAGGTGATGTTTTTCATGCGATGTAGACATTGTGGCCAGATGGTAAGGTCTCGGCTTCGGAACCAGAGGGTCGCAGCTTCGGGGCCCGATTCCTCCGAAGAAATAGCATGTATACGGGTCTGGTGTACTTTAAATCCGTCAGGGTCAAATGGCCTCCAACTGTTGTCGTGTGGAAGTATCGAGAGGGGTGTCCAGCTCAGGTGCAACCACGTTATCCCTCAGTGGCTCAAAATTACGAGATCCGTCCCAAAATAGCTCTAGTGTTGTTCGAAAGCGGCACTTTAATGTATCTAAACTAATCAAACTGAATTTCTTGAAATGTAGAAAGGTCGCTATGTAAATTAGCAACATTTAAAACTGACACAAGTTAATGAAGGTTAATCAGCATTTTTTCGTTCTTATTTTTTTTAAAAACACATTTTTATATTTGTAATTATTTGCCTTCTAAAAATTAAATAATAACACATTAAGGAGAATATCTATTTAGTTGTGCATGAAAAACAAAACATGCACTGATGGGAAAAAAATCCCAACACTAGGAAGGAGCTATGCTAGATAAACGTAATTTGGTAGGCGTGTTTATACATCTGAAAGATGACGTCGATTCAAATTTCGAGCTACGCGCGTAAGTGTGGCGCTAGTAGCGACACTATGAACATGCAAATGAGGTTTGCTTTAAATAAGCGCTGTAAGGTTCGTGATCGTTATTTACAGTTGAGATTTGACGTAGTGGGTTAATGTTAGTCAAGGATGCCTCTGAGAAGACGCCATTATCAACAGCTCACTGAGTTTGAGCGAGGTCGTGTTGTAGGGCTACGAGAAGGTGGGTTTTCATTCCGCGATACTGCTGAAAGACTTGGCAGGAATGAATATACTGTGCATGAGTATTGGAGGCAGTGGTCAAGTGAAGGTACTGCCTCAAGAAGACCAGGTTCCGGGCGGCCACGTGGTACTACTGAGAGGGAAGACCGTCGTATTCGGCGTATGTCTGTGGCTAATCGTACTGTGTCTGCAGCTGAAATTCGAGCTGCAATTGGCACCACAGTGACACAATAAACTGTTACAAATCGGTTATTTCAAGGACAGCTCTGAGCCAGACGCCCTGTACAGTGCATTCCACTGACTCCAAACCACTGCCGTTTGCGACGTGAGTGGTGTCAAGCTAGAACTCATTGGAGGACGGAGTGGAGATCTGTTGTGTTTTCTGATGAAAGCTGGTTCTGCCTTGGTCGCAGTGATAGCCGTTTGTTGGTTAGAAGGAGGCCAATTGAACGCCTGCTAGTGACCTATCTGCGGCCTAGACACACAGGGTCTACTCCTGGAGTTATGGTTTGGGGAGCAATTTCGTATGACAGCAGGAGCACTCTCATGGTTATCCCACGCACCCTGACTGCAAATTTGTACGTCAGTCTAGTGATACAACCTGTTGTCCTGCCATTTATGAACAGCATTCAAGGGGGTGTTTTCCAACAGGATAACGCTGCCCTCATACCACTGTTGTAACCCAACATGCTCTACAGAGCGTCGACATGTTGCCTTGGCCTGCTAGATCACCAGATCTTTCTCCAATCGAGCACGTATGGGACATCATTGGACGACAACTCCAGCGTCATCCACAACCAGCATTAATCGTCCCTGCATTGACCGCCCAAGTGCAACCGGCATGGAACTCCATCCCACAAACTGATATCCGACACCTGTACGACACAATGCATGCACGTTTGCATGCTTGCATTCAAAATTCTGGCGGTTACACCGGTTACTAATGTACCAAAATTTCACATTTGAAATGGCTCTACTTGTGATCTTGAAACTTTAATCAATTAAATATGTTACCTAGACAAATGTATTCCTAAAATTTCATTACTGTACAATAATTTTTTCTTGGTGTTGGGATTTTTTTTTCCATCAGTGTATATTGATTAAAACAGTTTGTTAATCGAAAACTTAATTTAAACGATTCAGAAAGAAAACAAATAACGAAATTTAAAAAACACAATTCCAAGTTCGAACTCGAGTCTCGTGAATGCTACGCTAGTGCCTTATAGACTGTAGGCGCTCTGCAATGGCATCACAATATTTGTATATAAGCTATGTTAAAAGTTTCAGGCCCGTTTCTTCGAAATTCACTGGCTATTGGGCTTTAATATTTTAATTAATGAGCAACCTTAAGGCCTGCCACTATTATACAAAATCTTATCTCGAACTCAATATTATAAACCGTGTCTTCCCCTTGTAAAACTCAGTTGAATGATTTCAAACTTCTCAGTCAAACTGGAAACTAAAAATTGTAAAAATTTAAACAATCCTGGCCAAAGAGACAGTTGCGTTAAATTTTTTTGAAACCCAAATTAGCAATGTCAAAAATTGCTAACCTCCAACAATCCCAACCAAAAATATATTCAACTGAAAATTAGAAATCTTATCAGAGATAGGAATTTGAACAGGAAGATAATTCGAAAAACTAGAAGCTCAAACTTCAAGAGATTAATGATTCAGTCTAATAAAGAAATTAAAAATCTCAATGACGAAATCGAATGGAATAATTTTGTTAATTTGTTAATTAATAGGAACTTCAATGCATGCTGAATTCGTAAATTCGTAAAACCTTCTTAAAGTAAAAAAACAAAAAACTCCGACATTTAATGGGCCTGCTAGTATTGCTCACACCCACACTTATGAAACAAACTGTTGATTCACCTGAACGCCAAAAGATGGCGCATTGAAAGGACTGAAAGTTGAACATTTTCTCTCATTAGAGACTTCATTATTTTTGGATGTTTTGATGAAAGTAGTCGCATTCTGCGTTTGATTGTGTGTGGTCTCGGGACCGTATGCCCAAAATCTTTTCTTTGAATCTTAAATTTTGAAGCGAATAATATTCTGCATATTAGAGCCTATGAATCGCTACCTTAAATAAATATCAATATTTCAACAAGACGAGGCAATCATTTATTTGTTATAATATTTATTTATGTAAGTCTGACCAAAGTTTTTTCATGCTTTTAAATCTAATTCGCCTATATACATAAATTACCATTTTTGTTCCGTCGTTAGCCGCAAAATTCTATAAATAATCAAAGTTCTATAAATAACAGAATTCCAAAGTGAAAATCTTAATAGCAATTCAAAATTTCCATAATGCCTGTAAAGAAATTGAGATAATAGAGGAAAGAATTAAAAATACCGTAAGAAAAAGTAGGCAGTTCAGAAATATTATTCATATTATTCACCGTGTTAAAAATGAAAGTGAATACTTATGAGGAAATATTATTGATGACAAATATTATTGATGACAAAAAAAACCCGAAAACTATTTAGTAATTCAGGGTGTCTTATTTGACTGTTCCGTGTTAAGGAAAAGCATTAAAGCTAAAAGTAAGAAAAAAAGTCAAGCTGATTGCTCAACTCTTAAAAATTAGTTTTCTATAAAGTTATCTAAACTCGAATTGCCGCATTTTTATGAAGATATGGATAGTTGGATAACGTTCAAAGAATTATTTCAAGTGACTGTAATTGTTAATTCAAAATTATCAAAAAATATATATAGCAGTATTTATTAGGATCTACCAAAGTTAATTCTTAAATTCGCAATTTGGGAAGAAAATTTGAAAAAAAAAAAGCTGGAATTATTATGCTGATTTGAAAACAAAAGTCATTTAGGGTCAAAAATCGATTGCCGAATTAACAAGCTGTTAAATCTATAAATACAAAACGCGAATTCATCCAAACTTTTATTCGAGGTTCTAGGCAATTGTATGTATTGAATGTATTAGAAATGTATTTTATGTTTAGAGGTAGAAGAATTAACTGATCTTATTATAATAAATCACTTAGTTTCGAAACTGCATTAGATAATTCGCCGCTGGGAATTGAACCCAGATACGTTCCCGACTATGAATTCTTTTAAAGCATTCTTCGAAAGAAAAGCGAAATCTTGAAACATTCGTAGTTCAGCTAAATGTAAATAACTGTAGATTAGTCTAACTACTGAAAAGAAATCCTTTCCCGTGGCCCGAAAATGTAGTCAGATTGAAAAGGGAAATCGGTTTAATCAAAAGAGTGCCAAGTTTTTTTTCCAAGTTTAGTTAACGTACTGTTTTGAAGCAACTCTACGGCTACAGACCTCGTAATTTTGAACCACGATCAAATGACGAGGACGACACCTAAGCTGGCGGCACTCCCTCTCCAAACTTCTTCCAAATATTTAAAATCAACATTTGCCGTATTTAGACAAACTTATGCTTGCATGTTCGAACTTTTACATTTCACAACAAATTGATAATGTCCTAAATGCAAACATTTATGCTAACTGATATATTTGGACTGAAAAGCTGTACACTTCACAATTGCGTGAATCGTCTTTCCATTCAACTTTGTGCGATCAACTAAATAAGTTATAATCAGTTCAAGAGATCTCTCCAAACGTTCCAATGGAAAAAATATATGATAGTTGTGAGCAATTCTATCAGCAATCGATCCGTCGAAATGATGAAGATTTATTGTCAGCTTTCCATTCAAAGAAGATAAAACTCTTCGTGAAAGCAAGAAAAGAGCTAGGCATCTATTTTATGCATTAGAAAAAAATCTTAATTAAAAAACCACAATTAAAAGAAAAATTCCCAATTCAGGAATAAATACTTGAATCTCTAACATATGAAGGCAAATTTGATTGACAAGAAGAGAGAATCACCTAATTGTTACATTTCATATCATATGATTCAAACCGAAAACTTGCAGTACTACGAAGTACCCGAGATCAACTGACCGAGAGGAAGGACTTACATTCACGAGCTCCACAACTAGGAGTAACTTTTTATGCATCTGCGACTTCTTTGCTTCATTTTTTAACTAGCCTTCTTCACAAATGCAAGTGTTGCATAAAATATTAATTGTAAGTGTGCTCTCTACAGGGTGAGGTGCAAGTTTGTTGTTTCCTGAACATTTCCTATTGGATTACTTGTGTCTTCCTATTCATCAATCCCATGAAATGCCTACCTTGATGATGTCAAGCTAAGAAAAATACAGAAAGGACGGGGTAACTCTCTCCTAATACTGCTGGATAGATAATAGTGTGGTAAATCATGTATATTATGTACAAAGTATTTTTCTATACGACTTTTCGACGATTTTTAAATATTTTTTAATAATGCTAATATGTATAAGTGAATGTACAGTCACCTTTCTACCCTCCAACAATTCTCCTCTCATCATCGTTGTTAAGTATTATTTTTCATTATTTATTTTCTAATACACACATAGAAGGTACATTCAAGACTATTTTGGTATAATATATGTTCTTTTATACTCAATAGTTCTCCCACAGCATTTTTTTAAAAGCCTCCGAAGAAAAAAATTCACCTTTTTTTGTGAATATCCTCTAAGTTTCACTTTCTTCAGTTATAACTAAAAAACTATTATGACTTTTGAAAAAATCTAAAAGATGAACAAAACTCTGTACGATTCCCAATATAATCCTATCCATATCATTATCCTTGTGAGCTTTCTTAATTTTCTATAATTTTTTGAAAAGTTGCTACTCAGGCAACCATCGGCTAACGTTTTCCCCATTCATGTCTCCCTCATAAGTAAACAAAGCATTCGCACACTATCATGTTACATTGTTAATATATTTCACCTATTATATTATTTCCAAGTCTTTAACTTCCTTTTTTATTCTTTTAACTCAACTTATTTGAGTTATCTGAGCATTTCGATATCTTACATTTAAATGTTTTGCATATTTCCGATGTAACGTAATGTTTTTACCCCAAACGCCCCATTTAAAAAATGGAGACTAGGGCACGATATAGTATAAACAAAGGAATCCACGCTTTTCGTTTTAATCAGGCGTAACTATATTTCGGTCTTGGTCTAGCATACATGCGGTGTTACTTTTTGCATCATTGATGACTGCCACTCTATGAGGAAGTCTATATATTGTTTCTGGAATATTTCTGCATTCCCGCCAACGATTCTTGCAAAAGGAAACACTTGTTTCAAGCTCAGTGGGAATTTGAGGTTTAGACAGAATTCCAAAACCAGATATTGATAAATTTGGTCAACTTACTCAGAGTTCGGACTTCTCCATAAAACACCTTTGGAGTTAGAAAGCCGAACGAGCTGGATCATAGAGTTTACATCGGTGTAAGATTTTCCAGTTTCCTTTAGTAAATAAGGCTCGCATTTCTCGCAGAAATATTCCAAAATTTAGTGGACAGTCTTCTAAAAGCAGGCAGCAAAAATTGGCGCCACCTCATAATTGTAATTAACACATCTGCAAGACAAAGTATGCGCATGCTTTAAATTATACAAGTTACATAATTGTAGACATTTATTATTTGCTCAAATAATAATATGTAATGCCGTAATTTTTTTATTTATTATGCATAAATTGTTGTAATCAATGTCGCGTATTTAATTACTAGATATGAAGGAGTATTTCTGGCTTTTCATAGAATTTATTATAATTATACAAATATAGAAGTTTAAGGAATATCTTGTAGGAAATTTCTTCTTCATTTTAATTTCTCTTTAAGAGTAACTGAAATTCAGTTCACTGCAATGCAGATATTTTTCTGAAAATAATATTCAGCAAACATTTTAAATTATAACTTACACTAGCTATATAGTCACGAGGATTTAAATAAACACACCGTCAGCTGTAAACTAATAAACAAGTTTATAGAAGGAAAGTAGCGACTTGCAACTTTGCAAGATCAAGAAGTTGCCCACGATGAGTGGATATCAGCTTTTATACAAGAACAGGATATTCTAGAAACAACTAATTTACGTAACAAAGAAAGGTTTAGAATGTTAGAGAACATAAGAAAACAAACTAAAAATCCATACTTTGGATATAATAGCCATGGTACGCATCGTACCTGCAAACTCACGGTTTGGATCACGTGCTTTGACGATTCGGCCAATGAGCTCGTGGCAAGTTTTTATGTGGCAATATTTCGCTTTAAAATTATGATATGAAACGCATGCCTTATTTAGCGTATTCACGGTTAAAATTAATTTTCTAAAATACTCACATTTCCTTGAAAACGATTAAAATAAAATTTTAATTTCATTCAAAAATTTAATAAAACACTGTCAATTTATACACTGTAAGTGCCGCATAATTGGATTTAAAACATTACATTTTATAAGCAAAGAAAACTCCTTGTAAAAAATTGCACGGACTTTTTAAAAATATCTTCATTATTGCGTTAATATGTGTGCTATCAAAACAATAAAACATATAAATGTTATCCCAAGCAAATAAAAAAGCCGTTGGAACTTTCAACTGCTTTCAATAAAACGGTGAGAGCCAAATTCATTTCTTGTTCCTCAGTTGCTGGTAGTAAAGCTTTGCCGATTTCGATTTAATAATAATAATAAAACGATTTTTCGATGTCAGTTTTCGGAAATATCGGTCTATCAAAACTATGATCATGAATGATTGTCCGATGGCTGTTGACTGTACTTTGTATAATCGCTAAAAGTTCATCTTCAAAAATAAAAGCAAAAAATTAACTAATTCAGATTAAATATAAAATTTCAATCACAGCTCACATTTTAACATTCAAGCGTACTCGCACACTCACAAAAAAAGTTCCGTTGTATCTCCCATTTAGCATGCCCGATGACTCTTTGAACTGCTTTCAAAACTAGTATTAGTGATCTGTTGGTCCAGATCAAACTTCCAAAACTTATCGAATATTTAATACATGCTGGATTCCCAATATTTATCAAATTTTCTACACATTTTCTCGATACCTATTGAATTTTGAGTAATTTCGAGATTTCTGTATAGACAAAATATGCATGACCATTGAGAATCAGTCCTGGCAAAATTTTACAAATATATATACTAATATTTCAGGACATTTTTTTCAATATCAGTGACAAATATGTATTTAGCTTTTCTTTTTAATCCACATGCTTTTCTGTAGTATACGCTTTTATATTTATAAAAGTGTATAATTTTTCTTATTTTATATGTTTAAAAAATGCTGTTTTCTAATTTCCTTATATATTTTTAATTAAAATAGATTATTATTTATTTAAGATAAAGATTATTTTTAATAGATAAATTTATAACTCCAATTTATTCCTTTTTATGTTATTCGATTATTTGTTGCTCTTTTTTTTCTAATTTTCAGGCAGTTTAAAAGAGTTTTCTTTCCTTTTTTTATTTAAAAAAAAAAAAACATTTTGAATTGATTTAAAAATTGCGACATTCAACTGACTTAAGAAATTTTTTATGAAATTATTGTTTTTATATTTTTAATGTAAAGATACTTTAGCGGGAATTTTTCAATCTTTTAATTGTTTTTTATATAATCCTTTTTTCATCCCCCTTTTCATTTCAATTTTCATATTTAATTTTTATTTTATTTTATTTTAAATTTTATGGCTTACAAAAATGCTGATAGAATACTTAGAAATAAAAGATAATTCGTTAGAGTTTTAATATTCAGAATCACAGAATTATACTTGATTGTTGGTTGATTTTTCATTTAATTTATATTAATGATGTTATATAAAGATATATTCTTCCTTTATTTGATCGTGGCCACAACCTTTTCTAAAAGTTTTGTTGTATAACATCATTCATCTGTAAATTAATTTACTTTAAATAATATTGGTTATCAATGTTTTACTCATTTCGGAATTACTTTTCGTCTCTTTGTAAGTTTGAAGCAGTAAACTGAATATTAATTTTAGATATATAATATATCTATTGCTAAAATTCTAGTGCATATTTAAATTAAATCTGCAAATAATACAAATTTATGTAATTCATATAAAAATTAATTTTTCAAGGCATCATTATTTCTTAAAAATAAATAATTTTGCTTGTTAAAGGCATTAGTATATCGTTTTCTTTTTTTCAATATGAAGAATGAAGGGAACTGAAGTTTTTTTAAGTCAGACGTAAAAAGAGTAAAATGTTATATTGAAAAAACGTAATGTTATAAGTTGTAACATGCAGACATTCCTTAGGCATCGACACGCATTATTAAAGGGGTTTTAACACAATTATTTTCCAACTATTTTTATTCAAAAGAAAACGAATATTTTTATTATATAAATTGAAACTTCCTTTAATTTGAACTCATTTTGATCAGTCAGTATGTTAAGATGTTCTATTTATAACTTGCATGGGCTATAAATAAAAAATGGTATCATGATATATTGAAAAATATTGATATGTGTTGGACGATATATAGCGATAATGAAGTTCGATTATCGTCCAGCCTTCGCTGGTAGATCCGCTAATGATTAAATCTCCATAGTAAAATATGAGCTAAAGTATATTTTTGATGGTCCAAGCTCAAAAGCATTTCCTCTTGCCTTCCTGCAGAAAATTCAAAGAATGAGAGCATTCATAAATAACTTTTGTTCTCTTCGGTTCAGAAATTTCTTCTTACATAGGTTGACCGAAGTGATTATTTCTTAATATTCATACACAGCTTCCAAAAATTTACCAGTTATTTCCAATTTAAACTAGGTTCCATTTTTTTAATTTTAAGATTTTCTGCATTAAATTGGGACACTAATAAACTTGATGCTTGCTCAAGATGTTCTTGTACATTCTACCTATGTTACTGAGTTTAAAATTATAACTTCCGAATAATATATTACCTGAATCCCTGTGCAGTAAGATAGATAGTAAAATGTCATTCTCGTTTAGGAGTCGTTTACTTTTTTTCATATCAGGAATTTCTTTTAATTTAGTTATATTAGTTTGTTGTTTCTGAAGTTACACCAATTCTGTTTTTTTGTGATGGCCAAGTATTTTTTTAATTGTGATTAGATAACGCTGAAAACATTTTAGCTGGTCCACAATCACCCTCCTCTATACCTGTTAGAAGTAAATGTGTGCACAGCATATTTACCGTATACCAGATTTATTATATCTTACGTGAAATTGGAGTCAATACACATATTCCGAAATCACAAATGTGTTGCTACAAGTCATTGTCCAGAGTGAAAATAAGGTAATATAACTTCAAAAAAAGATGTATAAGATGTTCTTTAATCAATTTAGTTTCCGCTGTTTGAAGTAGGCTTTTACTTTTTATTTTGTAAAGACGGCGAGGGAATAATAGAAATTATTAAATCGTACTTCCAAAACGAAATTATATCCTTAAAATGGCAATTTTCTTAAAAGACAAGGTCATCTTGATTAATGTTCGGCTATTCAGTAAACCTCAGAGTCAGTTCTACGATTCCAAACGAAAAAAATTTTTCATTCGTATGTTGTACATGTGATGCCTTCTGTAAAAATTGAACAAAAAGTTCATATTTTTGTCAATAGGTGGTGATGCACCAACATCTAAGGTGTTTTTTACAGACTTTTTTATAAAAAGCAAAATAAAGGAAATTTTATTTTCACAATCGATAAAAGCAAATTTTTTTTCAGATTCACTCTATTCATTTCGGTCAATCCGGACGAAATGCACAAAATTATAAAATTTCAATAAATACTTCAAGAAGTTCACTTTTTATCTAAATCTTTGATTAACTAAGTAGAAGTAGTACTGATGTCACAAAAACCCTGGAGTACACTTCAAATCAATTGGCAACTCAAAATGAACTAACAAAGTGAGTCCGTGATTTCTTGATGCTGGACGCTTTTATTGTTTCATAAAAATAATAGAATCTATACTTCTTGTAAAATATTAAATTTGAAAGAAAAGGTTATTTTTGTAAAGTTCTTGTATGGAAATAACAGGAAAGTAGCTGCAGCACTTCGAGGACTCCCTCCAAAAAATCTTAGACGAGGCGTTAACAAGTTGATTAAAAAGCTTGCGGCAACAAAAATTGTTCTGAAAGATAATGGAAAAGGGACATTTCTAGTGCTGAAGATATTGCTATAGCTACCATCGATTAAGCAAATCATTCCCCATATGATACTGAAAATGTAACTGCTATTGCAAATGACTTCGAATGTTGATTGCCACGATAAGAAAGGTGAAGAGTCTAATTTTGAGCTGCCATCCATATAAGATTAAGAGTGTGAAGCAGCAAATAAAGGATGATATAGAAACTTGGCTGACACGCATTACTTTTTTTGAACGTAGAAATGTGAATGATTATCGACACTGGAACATTCTGTGGTGCAATTAAGTGCATTTAAGTGGACAAATGAACATACAGAACGGCTAGATTTAAAAAGAGAAGAATCGTTATACTCAATCGTTATCACTCGTTACTCAATTGTTATTACTCAAGACGTTCTATGGCATCAAACAAAAATGACAGTGTGCTGCGGTTTTACATATATGTTTATAATAGAGCCCTATTTCTTTTGAGGAGTCAACTCTCACATAACCCATTACACTCTCTAAATTGGTAGAAAATATTTCATTATGTTTTTAAGTTTTGTGATTCAGTTATTGCAACATTATCCTACCTTCAAAATATCATTTTTTGCAAGTTGGTTCACCACCTCACATTACACAAATACTTCAGGTTTTTTATAATGGCATATACGCCCAAGACATTATGGTAAATCGGGTTTTTCTCAAAATAATCTGGAAATCGTGATCATTTGAACTTACACCATGCGATTTTTGATTTCGGACGATCTCTGATGCCTGAACAATAATATTACGATTACATCCACTGTGTCCCAAAGGACAGTTTAAGCTGTGAATAGGATGCGTGATGGTAAATAATAGAGGGTTCATTGAGCATACGTGATGTTTTTCTTCATTTCGTTGCTGACGAGCGGGATGTCTTATTTCTGCTGACGAAGATTGCATCACATGAAATTATCTCCCTCATTCTGTATTGTTCGGAGCCATAGACCCTGTTTTAAAGCTTTCTGAATTAGCTAAATTTAATTTGACCAACTATGGAATAAATTTTCCCTTATTTTGTATTGGACAAAAAAATCTGCAAAAATGACCTTAAATATTGGCGTAAAATAACTTATTGACGAAATTACAAACTAATTGTGTGTGCGTTTTGATTTTTGTAGTGCGCATCACATGTACTATATACTAATGAAATTTTGCTCAATTAGAGCCATAGATCAGCTTCTAGAGCCCTCTGAATAAGCAAGCTTTAATTTTATACCTTTTTATTTTGTTGTTATGTGTATGGAAAGAACTATTCAAGAGAAGAGTGATGTGCTACCTTTCAGTTATATCTTGCATAGAATGGGTGTGAAGATGATATACATTGTAAACAGATGGTGAATGTTTATTTTTTAAGATTAGAAGAATGAGCTCAATATAGAAAATGACGATAACATCTTTCTTGCCAGAATTCCTATCTGGAAGTCTGGAAATTCCCCAAACTTTAAAAAGATTGGAAAGATACCCAAAAAGTGAAGACAGTCGGAAAATTAAAGAAACAAAAGAGAAATCGTCGTTTCTTTGACACATTTTCCAAAAAAATAGGTTTTTAATAATTCTGAATTTCTTAAATTTGTAACAAAACGAATAGGAATAAGCAAATAGAAAGTTTGTTTGCTGCTAATAAGAAACGGCAGAAAAATATGGGAGAGTCAGAAGAAAGTAATCACTCATGATTGATAAAGAAAATGTTTTATATCAAATGCGTCAATGGTTTTATTTTATAAGTAAGTATAAACATTTATTAACTTATTCATGTAGGATAATCTGTAAATGTTTAATTAAATCAAAATACAAACAGAAATAATTAAACTAAAACAGAAAAGCATCAAATTTCATGCGTCAAAAAAGTAAACAGAGAACACTGATACCGATAAAAGCAGTGAAAGCTGTAATATTAATATTTGGTCTGCAGTCAGTTAAATTTTTAGCACTGTCTATGAACGTCTAGTCATCGATGTGGCCAGTTTTCTTCAATGTTTTAATAATTTGGGAGGGATTTTTTGCCATCCTTGTAGGATGTTTTAATTCTTCCTTATTGAAAATGGTTCTTTGGCATGCCTTTTTTTTCAAATATGTCCATAATTTTCAATGGAGTTTGAGTCTGGGGACTGTGGAGGATAGCTCAAAATCTTTGTAAAAATTTAGAGTAATTATTCTTTACAAATCTTTGATGTGTGTTTGGGATTTTTATTATGTTGGAAAATCCAGCTTCGTAACAAACCCAAATTTACAACATTAGACAAAAATACTTTTAAAGATATTTTGGTTTTCCATTTTGTTCATTGTAGATTCGATAAATAATAAATTAACGACTCCTGCTGCCACCATATACCTCCAGACCGTAACAGATCGACCACCATGTTTAATTGTCTTAACTAAATACTTAATGCTGGATTCTTTATTCTTTGATATCCATATTTTTTGCAAACCTTTTTTCAGTCAAATAACTCAGCTTTTTTCTCATCACTAAATAAAACATTATTCCAGAAATAAAAATGGTTATTAAGGTTATTTTTTGGCAAAAAGCAGGCGTTTTTACTGCTTCATGACGATTAGTTTCATCTTTGGAATTCGGCCATGTAACCCACGTTAATGAATGGTCCGCTGATCTTTGCGAAAGGCTTTGTGATATTTTAACAACACTTTTGAGATATTTTGCAGCTTGATTAAATATTGAGATATTTTTGATGATTTGACTTTCTCGTACTACTGCGTTCACTTCTGTATCAGAATGTCGTCTTGGTCTTCCAGTTCTCCGAAAATCTGTAATCTGTTTTTATTTGAATTCTTTATCAAGTATTTTCTTCAACGTTCAGGGACTTCTTTCAACCATTTTTCCTATTTCAAGTATGAATTTACTATTTCCTTTCAATTTTACAATCAACTTCCTTATTTCTAATGCTGTTTATTTCCCCATCGCAAAATCTCTCAAATTTTTCTAGAAATTTACATAAATTCAGGCAGAATATAATACTTTACTTATATCAAAATCCTTTAAAGATAAAAGTAATGATATCTATGCAAAATTAAACAATTGAAGGAAAGCAGTAGAGTGTTCACTTTTTCTTTGACTCGTAAAACTGGATAATCTTAGGTTCAAGTTCAGATATTTGTCTATTTTATTTTAATTGAATGTTTACAAGGTGCCCGATTCCGCTTTAATAAGTTCATGATTGCACATATATACTTTATTTTACCTGCCAACAATATTTTTGAAATAACACATTTTCTAAATCAATCATGGGTGTTTACTTTCTTTTGACACTCACTGTAATAAACTAAGAAATGCATTGATAAACAGAGAACAACAATTTGCAATAAAAGAATATGTGATGTAAGAAAAGCACCTTGATCCCTTCCCAGTTCAGAGATTAAGTGTCACCAGAGTGATCTCCTTTTATTAACATCTCTATTTTCGATTCTGAATAAAGAGATGACTAAAAAACAGATGACTTAAAATTCTTTGGATTTATTTTTATGGTATATATTTATATTATTTTTAAAATATTTGGTGTTCATCATTCTAGATAAGGGTTTACTTTCAATTAAAAGTGATTTAGAACTATTGGAAATGATGTTGCAGATTTTATCGTTGTTAAATTTAGCTTCCCATTTTGAAAGTCACATAGGTTTTCTGCTGTAGATCTCATAATAGCTGAAGATAAAAATGTCACCTAAACAAGCCCACTTTCTTCAAATATTCGCTCTTCACCAATCCTAGAGAATCCAATGCGCCACACAGACTTAATACTAGTTCTATTTATTTGGAATGCATTTTCCATCAATTTCGAATGCAGTTCAAATTAGTTTACTCCAACTGAGAAGAATTAATGTATGGCTTAGTTGGTGTAAATTTGAATTTATTTCATTGAAAAAAACTGCAACCGCTTGAAACTTTCAAAACAAATAAGCTATAAAACAATACATAAAATAGTGTTTGAAAACACACTTTTATTGATGTATTGATAAGTATATTATACTATATTATGAATCATAAATAGTTTCTTCAAACATGCTGGTAAATCAGAACTGCAAATAAAAATAATTTTCAGTCTATCTCACTAAGTTTTCTTTCTATACTATTCAAAAATACACTGGTGACTAAAGTCATGGGATGATTGTTAATATCGTGTCGGTCCTCCTTTTGCCCGGCGAAGTGCAACAACTCGACGTGTCATGGAGTCCACAAGTCGTTGGAAGTCCTCTGCAGGAATATTGAGCCATGCTCTCTGTATAGACGTCCATAATTGTGAAAGTGTGGATGGTGCAGGAGTTTGGGCACGAACGGACCTTTCGATGATGTCCCATAAATGCTCGATGGGATTCATATTGGGCGATCTAGGTGGCCAGATCATGCGCTGGAATTGTCCGGAATGTTCTTCAAACCAATCGCGAACAGTTCTGGCCCGGTGACATGGCGCATTGTCATCCATAAAAATCCAATCATTATGTGGGTACGTGAAGTCCATGAATGGCTGCAAGCGATCTGCAAGCAGTTGAACATAACCATTTCCAGTCAATGATTGGTTCAGTTGCACCAGAGGACCGAGTCCATGCCATGTAAAAACAACCCACACCATTATGCAGCCCTCACCAGCTTGAACAGTGCCTTGCTGACAGTTTGGGTCCATGGCTTCGTGGGGTCTGGGCCACACTCGAACTCTACCATCAGCTCGTAACAACTGAAATCGTGACTCACCTGACCACGCCACGGTTTTCCACTGGTCTAGGGACCAGTCAATAGGCTCACGAGCTCAGGAGAGTCGCTGCAGGCGATGTCGTGCTGTCAGTAAAGGCACTCGAGTCGGTCTTCTGCTGTCATAGCCCATGAAGACAAATTTCGCCGCACAGTCCTATCGGACACGTCCCTCGTACATCCCACATTGATTCCTGCAGTTATTTGACGAAGTGTTGCGTGTCTATTAACATTGACCATTCTACACAGACGTCGGCGGTCTCGGTCGTTAAGTGCAGGTGGTCGCCCACTGCGCTGTCCATGATGGGATGTAATGCCTGAAATTTCATACTCTCGGCACACTCTTGATACTGTGGATCTCGGAATGTGGAATTCATTAACGATATCCGCAATGGAATGACCCATGCGTCTAGCTCCAACTAACATTCCACGTTCAAAGTCTGTTAATTCTCGTCGTGCCGCCATAAATCACGAAAAACCTGTTTACATGAATAACTTGAACACAAATGAAAGCTCTAGAAAACGAACTGCGCATTTATACTTTTTCGCTGCGATACTACTGCCATCTGTATATTTGCATATTGCTATCCCATGACTTTTGTCACTTCAGTGTATATGCTCCTGCTGAAGAAATAATTAAGAATTAAAATACTAAAATCTCGTCAAAGGATTTTTGGTATTTTTTAGAGCAACAGCATTTTATTCAAAAAATGTCTGCATTTAACAGTATATTAAAAAATTCACTTTTTTTCAAGAATCGAGTGATTTCCAGAATTTTTGCTTCTATTTTTTAAATTTATTAAATATTCGCTTCGTTTATCCTTTACAGTGGGAAATAAAATATTAACGCGCTTCATATAAAAAATTATTGTAGCTTTTAATAATTTCCGAATTTGAATTAGAAGTCCCATATAGCTGTTGCTAAGAGGAAATATGCGTAACAAAAGGGGGATCCTGGGTAGCCTAAATAAGAGGTAAAGAAAATATGCTTAGAAATGATGACCAATTCTTGAAGATAATCGGAAGTGATGCCATATTAATTTCGGTCCTTTTTGAGCAGATGCTATATTAATATGCGACCCTCTACTACAAGAATATAAGAAAATGAAAAGATGTACTAAAGCGAAAGATGAACAGATGCGATTTTTTTTCGCACAATGTATCTAAAGTGATAAAACATGTGTCACGTCATGACAAAATGCTGAATTAGTTCAAGATGCATTATTAGATATATTTTCATCTATTTACTTTATCATTTAGATATTGTGTAAGTGAAAATCTTAAATTTCAATTGGGTCCAATTTTGATATGAAAGCGATTTTAATTTGGATACAATTGCAGTTTAAACAAAAATCTAAATGTTTTAATAAATGATCAGCATTATTTCTGTTATTTGGTTCAGTATTTCTTATGCACAGTCATTTTCTCATTGGAATGCTCTGTAGTCATAAGATAAATAAATCAATGAAAGTGATATGCTAAGTCATTACGTTTGTAAATTATCGCGTTTACATGCTTGTGTAAATACAAACTTACAGAAGGCCAATAATTAAGCAGATATAGTTTAAAATTTCATAAAATGATGTTCAGTTTTTTAAATTATCATGTTTATATGCATACAAAAGGATTGATTTGCAGACAGTCACTCGATCACTGATTTGGTCCCAAACTAAATATGTACCTACAATTTAGCTCATATTCGGAAATGCTTATATGCTTATATTTGGATATGCTTGTATTCTGACATGCTTATATGCTTATATTCGGACAGCCAATCACAAACTTCCTCTGAAAAGATTTCGTTCAAAATTCGATAGAAATCTGCAAATTTGGTATAAAGGCCATATGCCAAATTTCATGCATCTAGCTCCACACGTTTTTCAGTTATCACTTTAAAAGACAGACATAATTTCAAAAATGTTTTTCTTGGGGGAGGGGGATCAGACTTACACCAAATTTTCTTTCAGCTGAGTTATTATTTATATAGAAAACACGTGTTGGAACAAATGTGAGTATACGTTTCGTCATGTTGCCATATGAGTTTCTCACTGTTGATAGAATTCTCACATTGTAACGTCTTAGATGCACTCATGCCACTTTTTTTTCTTTTCCAGTAAAGATTCAGTCATTATATCCCTTTTAAATGCCAGTGTGCAAAACACAAAAAGTGTCCAATTACTTATTATCAGCATATCCTACAGATTAGTATCAAAATAATGGCAACACCACAAACGAATAAATGAATGTTTATAGACTAACGTCACCTTTGGCACTCAATTCAACTTGGATTTGGTGCAATACATTCTTATATCTTGAATACAAAATGCGATTGATTGATTGGTTGTTGAGGTTTTTTTAGCGCAACATTCAAATTTGACTATACTGAACTAAGCATATGGTATTGTATAAAACTTGAAATAGAATGCAACTGGTACTATCAGTACTCTATTTTTACATGGTACAATCACTTATCAAATATCAGGCATGTTTAGTTGTTATCTTGAAATGGGATATAATATATTTGTTCTTATTACAGGATTTTTCATTTTAATTTCGCGTTTGTTTAATAGGTTACGTAACTTACGTACACCTTAATATATTATATTTGACTAAGATTTTGGGCTACTTCTAAAATAAAAACTGAAAAGAAATGATTATTTCATAAATCGATTTTTATTATGAAACAATTTCAAGTGATACATAATAAAATAGGCACAAGAAAGGACACCTCCCACCTCATCATCGAAGCTCCTAGACAGACATTCCATCGACATAAAAACTTGAGAATAAATACTATTCGTTGGAAAATATTTCATTGGAAAGAATTTCAAGGAAGGAAATAAAGCTGAGAATAAATGCTATTAATTGGGCAATATTTCATTTGAAAGAATTTCACCATGTTAAGCGTCGCTACACCTGCCAGACCTTCACCCATACAGTCAACTCGGGCCAGTGCAACAAGACACCTTCTTCTGTGGTTGCTACAGCAGACGGTACCACACCTGGAAGTGTCTGTTTAGTGAATACTTCTGCTTAAACAGATCAGAATCAAACAGGCTCAATGGCACTAAACTACACATCAACCATATGTTCGTAGATTCACAAGCCTCTGCTATCAAAAAGCGTTAGTAGCATTTAAACGTACCAGGACTAATGATGGCAACCAACATGACTGAAAAAATATAGCTCTGACTCTGATGATAACTTCTCTATCAACAAAAATTTATATATTCTCCAAACTAACGTTGGTAGAGCTAAACCAGAAACCATTTACTAACCACCCTGCTGTGGTAAATCTGTACTCTTGGTACAAAAGCCATATGGGTGTAACAACAATAAATAAGGTTTGCGATAGCTTAGATTATTTTCGCATCCTCATCAAATAAAGCCGATTTTTTACTCCCCAAACCAGCCATAAAGCAATTTCAACAGCTAAATTGGTAAATACGATGGCAGTCAAACTCCACACTGACAATAAACCCATAATATTCATTTTGGCTTATTCATTTCCAACAGCGGATATCGATGAAACTTTGCAAGAGATCATGGATATTATTAGAAAACTACCAAATGAAAATTTTCTGGTAGGATCCTATTTGAACGACCACAATCCTCTTTGTTGATATCATTGCGCCAATACAAAGGAAGCTGTATTGTGGATTTCCTATTGTCTAATAACCTTCATAACAACAATATGTCAGATGCCCCACCTACCTTTACAAGAAATGCAGATGCAGATTGACCCGATTTGATATTCTGCTTCCAAGAAATGATCATAAAAGTAACATCTTCGGAAGTTCTCGACGAGCTGTCAATTAGTGATTGCCACTTTATTCTGACAGCAATATGAACATTGATTACTAGCCGCATCTTCAAAAGGAACCAAAACCTCCCGTGGAAATAATAACAAATTCCAGAATTACTTTCAGTTTCATGTCGAAAATCTGATAAAAAAAATTAAGAAATAGAATGACCAACGCATACTAAATGAATTTAACTCCCTTCAGGCAACAATAATTCAGATCTGCAACAAAGCATTTAAATTAAGAAAAACCATTGATTGAAATCCCAACTTGTTGAACCTATAACATAAAAATCGAAAAGAAAAGAATTAAAGCATTGAGATTAAGGGTCCAAAGATGAAGTTCGGAAGCAAAAATGAGAAAAATGCAGTGATAGGCAGAAACCAAAAAATATATGAAGAAAGTCAAATGAGCCAAAAGCACTGGTTGGAAAGATTTATGCACAGAAACTGCAAATCCATACGGAGAACATTTTAAAGGGCTTTTAAAAAAACAGTTCATACATCTCAATTGGCAACCTTACACACTTTTTAGGAGATAGATTTGACAACATTAGGTCCGGAATTACCACAGATCGAAATTACCACAGATGACAGAGTAATAAACACATACAGGACGATTAAGAGTTCCCAGATTTTGAAGAGGAATTTGATAAATTTCTGTTAGAAATTGTCGTTCAGGAACGCGAAGCTGATGAAAAAAGAGTTAGATCCGGAGAAGCTGAAGAAAATGCTAGAGATAGAGAAGATCAGGTCTACAAATGAAAGAAATTCAAAAGAACGACTGCCACAGAAATGGTCAGTATATCTTCGAATCGAAGTAAAAATTGTAAAAACCGACCGTGGCAAAAAAATCTTATGCAAAAATTTGATGCACAAGCAAGCGATATTTTTTTAATCTCACTTTACTTGAGTGTCAAGTTCTAATAAAAACAACCTATACAACTAATAAAAATAACCAGTATCTACTAACGGCGATATACATGCCCTCTAAATATTTGGACGCTGTACCTGTCGAAGGTTTAAGTTCCATATTATTGACGGAGGATTTGTTAGATATATTTTGCCCTACAGGTTTCCTCGAAAAGTTCAGTGTAATACCTAGGTACCACCTTTACCAGTCAGTTCATGACGGAAGTTTTTGAACTTTTTGGTATTAAAGTAACTCATAATTTTGTAGACCATCCACCATCGAATCCTGTTGAAAGATTTCAAAGGACCCTCAAAAGATTCTTGAAAGTTTTAAATTTTGAGCCATGATATGATTGGGAAATATCTTTCGGCATCCTTAATAGCCCTATTTATCGTTATACATGAAACTAATGGGTTTAGTCCAGCAGAATTAGTGCACGGAAAAAATTGAAGGAAGCCAGAAGTTCTATTATGCCAGTATTGGGTCTAACTCGAAGAAACAGACTCCTCAGTAATCGAGTACATGTCAGGATGAGTAGGATGGAATGATCCCAAGATTTAGTTGTTGGAGAATGACGGAGGCTCAGGCGAAATGAAAGAATTGATAAGACAAAAACGTGGTGCATCGTAAATTTCGAGTAGGTGATTAGATTTTGGTTCTGGCAAACTCTCAACAGAATGAAATGGCGGTGCAGTGGACAGGTCCTAATTTAGTCGAAAACCAACTTTCGAACACAAATTATACTGTAAAAAGGACACAAATATATCATGTGAGCTTATTAAAACCGGATTATCAAAAAAAAAACCTAACAAATAAGTCTTGTGATTAATGGTGGTAAAAATTCTAGAAAATGAATCAAAGCGTTTGGGAGTCCCGTATCTGATCTGATCCAAAAGTGCATGATTTTGAGGAGATAGTTAGGGATAGGGCTCTTAGAAGAAAAACTTCATTAGAGATCAAAGAATTGAAAAAATTATTAGGTCTTTATCAAAAGATTTTTCAAATAAGTCAGAAAAACACACTTACTAGAATACAACCCAGAATTAATTACTAATGAATCAGTTAGGTCGAAACTGTATCGCGCCAGATTGAAATTTCTAAAACTGAAATTAGGAGAATAATGGATTTAAAAATTATTGAAATTGGTCCATCTGATTACACTTCACCGATTATCTTAGTGAAAGTTCCAGGGAATGACTCCCCTCCATGTATGGATTACAGACGGTTGAACTCTATTGTGAGAAAGCATTATTTCTCAATACCAAATATGGAAGAGTGTGTCGGGCAATGGCAACATTATAATGTTATCTGAGAAAGCGGCCCTCACTAAAGCCACGATTACGAATATTAAACACAAAGTTTATTTCTTAGAGTAAGTTTTCTAATGAGCTCAAGCTTCTGCTCTACAAAGTTATTTTAAGACCGGTGTTGGTGCATGGCTATGGAAAGGGCACTCCCATTCAAAACTTTAAAGAAGTTGTAAGTTTTTCAAAATAAAAATTTGATGAAGATTATTAACGTACTCCTGTAGAATAGAAGGAAAATACTTCATAGTGACCTTAAAATTGGATATGTTTCGGAATTTATCTGGTCTTCTGATCCCGATAGTTTTCAAATTTGGACCCTTGTATATCTTTTTTATCTGTCGCCCTGATCTCTGATTAAAATTTTCGTGGTAAACAGGATACTCTATGACTTCAAAGACAAAACTTAAGTGTAGTGTAGTTAAGTTGTATTAGTGTCCCATTTTAAAGCAGTACTAAGGCTATTTTGGGACGGACCTCGTAATTCCGAACCGCGGTCAGATGATGAGAACGACAACTGAGCTGAAATCCCCTCTCCAGTCCACACCAGTGGGAGGATGTTTGACTCTATAGATTTAATGTGGAACAGATGCCCTTACATGAAGGTGCTTCGGAGGAATCGGGTCACGAACTTAAAATCTAAACCTCACTGCGGCCCCGACAAACCTTAAGCAAAATATTTCGATTATCTTTAAAACATGGAATAGGACTATTTGAACAACCTTCAAGACAAACACACATGGGACTTTGAAAAACGTACAGTTTAAAAAAATTCAGTACTTTTCTTAAGGGAATAATAAAGTTTAAAATTCGCAAAAAATGGCAAAATTAAGACTTTTTTTACTGCGTCATCACAATGTATGCTTTTATTCAACCAAAAGAGCATTATAAAACGCTTTTATCAGTAAAATGAAAATCTGAATTTTCGAAACCAGAAGGAATTAATATCTTGTAATGACTATTGTCAGAACGAAGTTCTCGTTAGATTTAAATATTTTTGAAATGTTTCAGGTATCTAAATTTTTGAGGAAACAAAAAAAATGAAAATGAAAATTTTGGCTAAACAATAAAAGAAAATTGGGCATGTATTTTATATCTTGATTTCTTTTAAATAGTTAAAAAATATAAATTTAAAATAAAAAGTATAAATTTAAAAAATACATTTTTTTTCAATGGGAATAAAAAATATTTCTAAAAAATTACCTTTTAACTGGAATTTACAAAATCATACCTAGTTTCATATCAAATCAGTTTATAAAAGATTATAAGGGATAAATAACTGAACGAATTAAAAGTTAAGTCACTTGTAATATTTTGAAATTTTTAAAATTTAAATATTTTTTAATGTATATTTCATTGTAAATAAAGATATTTGAAATGTTTTTATTTCAACATATTTTCATTACAAATTTCATAACTCCGACGGAATAATAACTCTCTTAGAGCTCGCAAAATTGGGTATTAGAATTCAACGACCCGTTAAAGAAAGATAATCATCCCACTTGCAGCTGAAAACTCAGAATTTAATCTATTAACCTGGTGTGACGAAATATTTCAATGCTAAAAGAGTTAGTTATTTACTTAGATAACAGGCTAATAAAGGGATCAGATGATATAGTTATATAATAGGTGGTCATTGATATAGTTATATAATTGGTGGTCATAGTAAAATCTCCGAAAGCAATTTATTAAAGATCAATTTACATTTTTTTAAGTAAAATTTCATTTATATTTGATATTTAGATTTACATTGCACATAATTCATTTTATGTATTTTCTATTTACTTTTTTATTAATTGTGATTTTGAAATGACATTTTAAGAGGAGTGGAATGTTGGCACGAACATGCTAACATCTCTCTGGCCATCAACCAAATTTTTTTTTGTTGATATTGTTAATTTGTCTGTTGAAATCGCAAGCAACGTTGAAATTTCCTGTATTCGTTACCATGTCTGTACTAACATACATTCACGCACTTCCACTTCGTAATTCAATGTTGGACTATGACGTTTTCCATGGATTGTAAATTACAATCGTTATAAGTATTATACAATCCACTGCTAATTTTAAGGATTGAATAGTGTATATAACTCTGAATAATTTTCTTTATTTTTATGTATTTTATCTATTAGAAAATTAGTATCTATTAAAAAAATTTATTCATATAAATAGTTTCTGAAAATTGTGTTTTCATTAAAAGAGGCAACCAAAAATTATCTTATAATTTATATTACGTAGATGATTTAATTATTTTTTGTAATATTGATGAAATTTGACATAAAATTGTTAACAACATGAAAAATGTATTTGAATTATACGAGATCAAAATTAATAAGTGTTTTTCAAAGAAATGATAAAACATGAAAAGTTCATTAGTTAGTCGCAATCTCAAAATGTCGATTCATTATTACTTAAACATAATCTAGAAGATGTGAAAGTTTTTAAATTCCAACTGTAAAAAAGAATTTATAAGTTATTTTTACTATGGATGAGCAGATTGGAAAGCAGATGAGAAATTATTTGATGAATGTTTATATGTATCTAATATACGAGCTCCGATGTATCAGCTTTGGAACAGCTTCTCTGTCATAGTTTAGTCGTGAATCAAGAAAAGTACAAAATGCAAATGCAAAAAATAGAAATTATTTTGCTATGATAAATTTGTTTTTCTGAAAAGTTGAGAAAATACCGAAAGTGGAGGATAATTATCTAGCAAAGTAAGTTTGCTAGCATAATCTATAAAATGTAAAAGTGTTAAAACACCATTTATAAACGTGTTTGTATGTGTGATATTTTTTCATAATATCATTATATGATTTAAATCGAAATTGGTGCCCAACTTTTTCATAATAAATTGACATATATTACTCCTCTACAAAATTTTCTCTTATTTCCTGATTCAAACCCTACATTATTATTCTCTTGCTTTCAATTCACGCTCTCAAAAGTGTATCACTAGTACAACTCCAAAACTTCAAGTGTGTGGGTAAACCACAGTAAACACGACATTTTTTTCAAATACACTTAAGATTCTCTTTAATAAATTGACCTACTTCAAAGAAATCCCTAAAAGAAAGTAAAAGCATTAGAGGAAAAACCTCTCACGTTATCCTTTTGTGTTTTGGTGCGAACAAACGTGTTCCGCTTTTGTTCCAAAATTTAAATCATAAGTTCCAGAGAAAAATATTTTCAAAAAGTGTTTTCTTTCTATCAGCCTGGCTGCTCCAAAAAGAATTGTGATAAAATTCATCGACAAGAAGTCACTTTCATAAATAATTATACTAAAGAATAAGTCATAGAGTGATCACTCCGCCATGAGAGAAACACTAGTGGGATCTGTGGTGGAGTCTTAAGAGCCATCACCGGCCACTGCTCAACCCTTCCCTATGGAAGTATGTTCCATCATCGATGGGAAGAGCTAGACCCACATCTTTTCGCATATCCCAGAAATGGAGAGAATCAACCACCATACCGGGAGTTTCTCATGCTAAATTACGAGTTGTCCCCTTAGGACTTAAAGGATAAAATGAAACACAAGCCTTGAGACAAGTAAGGAAATCACCTCAGAGACCCACTATTGCGGTCCAAGTCACACCGTTTAACGTGCCATGCGCGATCTGAAGTATCCTATTCGCTTCATCCTGGCTATAATGTTCTGTTTGTTTCTGAAATAATTTTTTTATGTCATCGTTTTTGTAGAAGAAACATTCATTCCCAATCTCCCATCAATTACCTTATTTTCCTTTCAGATTTCGATATTATTAATGTGATATTTTCATTATAATAATTGTTCATTTCCTTTGCTTTGTTTGAGTTTAAGTTTATTCCAAGATGCTGTTTCAAAATATATGTCTCTTTTTCCATGCATTTTAGAATTTCGAGAAATTTTTGGAAATAAAGGTCTACAGCCAAATAAATAGTTTAACACGTGATTGAAGTGTTAAAAAAGTCTTTAAAAAACATCTCCATGCCCAACAAATTAGAATACTTAACTTTTAATTTTTCTATTTAAAGTAATAATTTTACCTCTATTTTGAAAAAAATAACATTTTATTCATGAAAAGTAACTATTGAAATTCCACAAGGAAGCAAAAAGTATAATAATGTCATTATCTTTTTACATCAATTTATAATTTAAATTATTTTTAGTTATTAATTTTCGAAATGCATTTTAAATTATGGTATAATAGTAATTAATGTCTTATTAAATTATTGTAAATTTAAAACCTTCTTTACAAATTCATAATGGGAATTTTTTGTATGAAGAAATTTTAAATGGGCTTCCATTGAAATTATATATGTTCCTAACATTAGGAAAAATGATTAATTCTCTTGAAACTTATTTATCTAACTCCAAAAAAAAAAAAAAAAAAAAAGAAAAGAAATGATAACACTAACGATAAATACGAAAGTAGTCATGTAAGAAAGTATACCCCAGGGTTCTAATAACTTAACAATGGCTCATGAAAAATTAGTTGAAACCTCTATACTTCCTTTTGATGCAGAAAATGGTATGAAGATGGAATTATGTGAGGAATTTATATACATGGTTGTTATAGTTAAATTGGCCTATTCAGTAGATTCTAGAGACAGTTTTAGGACTTCAAACGAAACAAAATTTCTATTAACATGTATTACAAGTGATGAGGACTGTGAAAATCGTAAAATCGTTTGTAGTTTTATCAGTAGACAACTGTATGCAAATATCTAAGGAGATTTCTGCAGAATTTTTTTTGCCCTATACAAAATAAGGGAAAATTTATTCCATATTTGGTAAAATTAAATTTAGCTAATTCAGAAAGCTTTAAAGCAGGATCTATGATTCCGAACAATACAGAAAAAAAGAAATAATTTCATGTGATACAATCTACATCAACAGAAATAAGACATCCGGCTCGCAGCAACAAGATAAAGAAAAACAGCATTACGCATGCCCAATGAGGCCTCCATTATTTGCAATCATGCGTTCCAACCTTAGAACAGTATTTTATACAACATAGCTTAAATTATTGAGCGGGAGTGAGGGAATGTGAAGCCTAATACTATTCTTCAGATCAATGATCGTTTGACATGTATCTTTAGACACAGTTTTTCTAAACTCGTACTGCGTAAGATCAGGTGATAGTGGTTGCCAGATTATTTGAAGATAACTACTTATCAAACGGTCTTGAGCCGAGGCCTCAGAGAACGAAAAGAAAAAGAAAAGTTTTAGAAGAGAAAACACTCTTCTTGGAGGTCTTGCTTGGGCGATATGTAGTAGTAAGAAAATCCTAACTGTTTGAGTAATGTGAGATGATAAAACATCTTACAGAAAAATGGTACTTTGAAGACAGCCTCGCTGTTGTAACTCTGGAATCACAAAACTTTACAGCATATTCAGATATCTTCTCTCATTTACGCAGCATGTAATAGGTTCTGTGAACATTGACTCCTCAAAAATATATACATATAGATTTATCATAAACGGTTCAGTAGAACTGCACCACACTGTCACTTAGCTGCGTGCGCTTCTTGAGCAGCATGAAGATTCTCCTTCATCCAAAATCAAGCACGGAGTGTTTGCGTTTGTCCATTTAAGCAAAAATGCACTTAATCACTCCACAGAATAGCCGAGTGCCAAGAATTCTTTGCATTCCTTAGTGCAAGAAAATATAGAGCAAATATCTGCCAAGTTTTTGCATCACATTGTATTAACTATTGCACCCTCTAAATCTTATATGGATTGTAGCGCAAAATTTGACGCATCGCTTTTCGCACCATGAAAATTGACACGCCGACTTCATTTGCAGCAAGGCACGCTTCCATCACCATATGGCGAATAGTTTGGTAAATCGACAGTAGCTGTAGCTATATCTTCAGTGCTGTGAATGTCTATTTGTTTCCGTCTTCTACCAGGAAGAGCGGCTAATCCTGTTGTTGCCACAAATTTTTTACTCATCTTGTGAATGCCATGTCTAATGTTTTTCTGCTTCCAGAATTCTCAAAAAGCTGCAGATACCTTCCTGCTAATTTGATTTTTTTTTAAATTACAGAAAGAAAACTTTCTTTCACATTTATTTAACAAAAAGCATTGATGCTAATACTTTTCAAAAACAATAAACTCATCCAATATCAAGGAATCATAGACACACTTTGTTATCAGTTGTTATCTTTGATCAGTTGATTTGAAGCGTACTTCAGGGTTTCGAAGTTGTTACATTGCCTCCGTTTCTAGGTTGTTCGTCGAAGATTTGAGTAAAAAGTGGTCTTCAATCGTCTGAGTTGATCGAAAAGGAAACTGCGAAATTTAATTTTACCAACTGTGAAATGCATTTTCCTCTATTTTTTTTTTTATAAAAAAAATTGCAAAACGATTTTGACTAAACTTTTTGTATTCGTTTCTGTATGACATATTATTTCTGTCAGAAATAAATGATTGAAGAAAAAGTTAAATTTTTTTTATTGTTTCTCAAAATAAATTTTATCACTTTTCTATTAAAGGTACCTAAACAAAATTCGTTAGAATTCAGTATTAACTGACCAAATCTTAATAGTGAATCAAGCTGTTTAAAAAAATTGCAATATATAAATTAATATTAAATTAAATATTAAAATTTGATGGAGATTAAAAGCCAACTAACAGAAAGAATAGTATTCCATGACAGAAATTAGTATGTTACATATTCTTTTGTATTTTAATGGAAATTTCAGAGGCACTAACAAAACAGACTGTCGAAAATTACAAAATAATGCCAAATTTTTAAAAGTGTCCGTATTAAGACATTTCATAAACTTTTGTTTCAACATTACTGAATTCGAATATCTTTGCTTTGTACAAACTGAAGCATTTTTTTTTCGACACAATATAGTAAATCTTTGCTCACTTTTTTCAACATAAATTAAATTTAAATGATAATTTAGTCTCTTATTTTCATAAAAAATAGAATTATTGCAGACATTTAGCTCTTATTCACTTTGAAGGTTTCCTTGAGGAACTACTGACTCATTTAAAGCAGATAGTAACTATAAAACCCCCTTCTAACACTTAAGAAAGGCTTACAAAAACAGCTACACTTTTAAAAATACAAGAACCTTTGGAGCCAAGTCTGGTCAGAAGTAATGAGATCTTATTTAAAACAAGACAGCTAACATCCTTTATATCAAGGGAAAATTTTAATAATACATATCTAACTCCCTTTATACCTCGAGTGCAAAATTATTTTTTAAAAAGCTATCAAAATTTATTGTGGCCAGCATCCAAACAATTTTGTTAACCAAAGATTTATCAAATCATAACCTGCATTTCCATCTGGGATTACCATCTTCTCCCAATTTGTATCTAAATAATTACTAATGCAACTTCTCCTTGCGCAGAAGTCCCTCTCAGCCCAAAATCATTCTCCTAATGCCCTTGGCTCGGTGCAGGAACAATTACGAATGTCCGGATTCATCTTAACATCATCAAGTCTAGTTAATTGGGCAATGACATGCTAACTTAATACAAATATTGTTATTGACACAGGATTCATTCTATCCATTCATCCTGTAGAGACCGGAAAAAACTTGATTTACAGAGAGAAAATGTAAATTCGAGTCAAGCATTCTCATGAAATGATCCAGTTTACCCAAATTTATAATATATATTATTTAACTAGTCAGAGTGGTCTCTCTTAAACTTTCTCGCATACTCTCTTATAAAACTAAATTAGTGTTTTAGATGCATTTTTTCTCAATCAATCAAAACTAAAATGTGTACAAAACTGCAATTGTAGTCATAAAATTATAAACCAAGTTTGATAAATTCAAATCATTGCTTTTTGTAGTTACCGTGTTTACATGATTCTGAAAGCACAGACTGATAAACTCCTCATTGGATTTAGCTCAATTTTACAGCTATCTGCAATGTGCATGTTAATTCTTTGTACAGAATTTTATTCATTTAGCTTTCTTCGTTTTGTAGTTATTGTATTAATTTATATTCGAAAAGACCCATACAGACAGATTTTTTCCTCTCATAGATTTTGTACAAAATTTGACAGAATTTTGTATAGCTGAGGGGCTGGAGAATTGGGTGTAACAACTATGTACCTAATTTCATCCGTCCAGCTCAAAATATTTTTGAGTGATCTTCATTGCAGACAAAGAGCCATTTTTCAAAAAAGTGTTTTTTCCAAATTAATAAGGTATAAAATTTCAGAGGTTCATTAAAATCTTAAATTCAAATTTTTTTGACGACAAATCTGCAAAGAGAAATTTAAAAAACAAAACTATATATCATTGAAATCCTGTAAAATACGTGGCTTCCTGATTGTAGTTTATATAAATTAGTTATAAATTGTTAAAAAATAAAATATTACAAAATGGAAAAAAACTTATTGCGGACTTGAAAGGAAATAATAATCCAATGTCTTTCCATATTGTTGAAAATAATATTAAGATTGGTAATAATCAGGATAAAGTAGTCGATACGTCAGACAAAATGTACCCATCTATGGTTATAAATAAACTATGTAACTTTGTATTATTTCTTGTTTCCCAATTAAAGAAATCGACGCGTGCCAAAGAAATTCCCTCTTATTAAACTCTTTCAGAGAAAATCCTCTCTCACTTTTCGATTTTGCGTTCTGATTGCGTGTTCTGCCATTATTCCAGTGTATAAACCATGCCCTCCCAAGAAAAAATAAATTCAAGGTATTTCAAAAAGTGACTTCTTTCTATCTCTAAATCTAAATTAAATCCTAGTTAATTTCCTTTTATCTTAATTTAACTCACATTAACTCAATTTTAAATCGATATCTTATTTCCTGATCCAATTCCACCTTTTTTTTTTATTCAATGAATACAACACGAGCTCTGTAAAACTGATGAAATCGGCAAGTTCCCGCACTCTTACCTTTATCCACACACTCGAAGGGATAAAAATCTGTCAAGCTAAACAAATTCTTTTAAAAGATACCTAAATTCCCTATTCTAAATCGACATGTGTAAAAATTCCCTGTCAAAATATCATTGTAAAAACTGTCGAAGAGAAAATATTTCACCCTTTTTCCTCTTTTCTCTTTAGTTCTTGTGTCGCGCAGTGGAATGACGTTGCTTTTCACATTTTCCATGTGCGTAAATTATGCCTTCTGGGATGGAATAAATTAGGAAATCTCAAAATGTTTTATCTCTTTTCGACGGCGAAACTGCTTATAAATATGTGTTTTACATGAAAATATATTACATTTTAATGGTTGAATATTTTTGTGATTATGCTTCCCTCACTCCGAATCATATCTCCCACAAATTTTCCATGAAATAGCTGTGAGAATGCATTACCTCAAATGTTGAGTAATCATCTGTTTTCCCGTGTTTTCTCTCTATATATTTATGTAATAAATGTGCTGTCTTCAAGAACCATGAGCAATTTTGTACTGAAAAACAATAACAGTTTCCTTGCACCATAACTTTTTTCTTTCTTTGAATAAAGTTTTTCTGTTTTTCTAGCTTCATTGCGAGAGCTTGTAGCAGAATTATTCGAATTTTTCGCTTTAGAGAAAATTTTAATACTTCATCCTTTGATTTGTCACCTTGAGTTTGTATAACCTCTCACACTCTGAAAAAAAATTCTTTCAGCTTGTACCGTATGATTAAAAGAGTTTCAAAGGTATGCTATCTACATTAAGTGTATTTACATAAATGACGCCCAACCAAAACATCAACTTTTTCCTGTTTTCTAACCAGAATTTTCCACCTCAACAAAAACAATGTTGTGCGAAGGTGGGATTTGAAGCTAAGCTTAGGTAATTATATAAAACATCTTTGAGCTAATGCATCAATTGGTCAATCTATCTTAATTATTCAAACATATTAATGAAACTAATTATAAAAATTGAATAATATAGAAGTTGCAAAAGTCATTTATAAGAAAAATATAGTTAAAATAGGCATTTAAAATTACGTTTTAAAACGTAATTACTGGCAAATCAAAATGTATATATATGGGACCCCAAAATATCATTGGCATAGACCCCGAGCAAGCTTATTCGAGTTCTGATGAGATCATATTCAATTCCTATCTTTTTAATAAATCAAATTTTCCACCCGAATATCTGTTCAAATTTTTTAAAAACTTTTCTAGAGGTTTAAACTATGTACAACTTCCTGTAGGTAGCAAAAATATATTAAAATTTCAAAACAGTTTTAAAAACTTCTTATTTTTTTATTATACTATATTATTACAATGCTTTTTTTAAATGAAATATGATAACTAATGTTCATCATACAGTTTTATTTGTCCATATTCATATTAAAAGCAGAAATGTGTCTTGTGTCTGTTTCTCCGTTACTGCTTTGCAAGTGAAGCGGTAAGATACCCGCACTTGACATAATATACTTGAGATATCAGCAACGTGCTCCTGCAGCAATTTTTTATACATGAATTAGTTAAAAAAAATTACAAATTAAATGAAATTTATATGGTTTTAGTAATAATTTCTGAAAATATTATTTCACAAGATTATTTTCAAATATATTGCCTTAAAATTTAAAAAAAAATGAATGAAGTTAAAATGTAAGCATTCTTCTTTGAATTTATGTATTTAACTGTGCCCTAATTTTAATAACTTTTTAAAGAAATTTCATCGTATTATTTCATTTTTTTATAATTTATTTCAGATTTCGTTTTATCAAACTTTTAAATGTTTATTTTATTTTATTTTGGAACAGGTTAATATATATCAATTAACTATTTAAACAAGAATTTTACTTTAAATAATGAAAAGGAAATAAGCAATTTTATATTAAGATGAATATATTCCATCCTTCTCATTTTAAGTATAAAATATTTTTTATTACAGGATTAGAATTATCATATCAAAAGTATTAAGTGTACATCAGGGAGGATCAAAAATGGCCTAAAACTTTTTTCTAGATTTTAGTTTGGTAATAGTGCGGAAAAGTCGCCATTTAGGTTCAAAAACATTATTTAAAAATTTGGTTGCAATATTAAGGCGCCATAAACAGACTGAAATTTGTAAAAAAAATAAAAAATTCTGATAAGGGCCTTTAAAAGTTTTTCTAACGTTTTACTTTGGTAAGAGTGAGGAAAAGTTGCCTTTTAGATTAAAAAAATATTCAAAAATTTGATAGCTATATTATATTATCCTGAGGAGCCTTAAACAGCTTGAAATTCACAAAAAATTGAAATATTCGAAAAACCCTTTAAAAATATTTATTAGATTTTAGTTTGGAAATAGTGGTAAAAAGTTAACTTTTAGGTTCAAAAAGAAGTTTCAAAAATTCTGATTGCAATGCAACAATATTTCGAAGTGCCTCAAAGCTTAAATTTTGTAAAAAAAAAAGTTGAAAAATTATAAGTTTTAAGAAAATAAGTTTACGAATTTTTTGTTCATATAATGTTACAAAAAGATAATTTTACACACATATATAAGCATTATAGCAGAAAAATTATGAATTAAAAAGTATAATAATTAAAAAAATATTCTTATGTCATAATTTTATAGTTTTATATCATCTTTTGCGTTTTTTTTGTATCCTTAATGATTACAAATGTTACAATTGCAAAATGTATGTTTCTACTTCATTGCCCACTAAGCTGCTAAATTTTGGCTTATTCACATGTGAGTAAATTTTTGCTCTTATATATCCTTCGCTTGCGATTGAATCAGAGACATTTTGAGTTGATTCGGCCACCAGTCTCATAGCTCTTTCCGCTGCTAGTATTTGACAAGGAAGTCGGGGAAAGTTGTTATAGAGCCCCTTGTGCAATTTTATTCAATTTCATATGACTTCTGTGTAAACTTAAAATTAAACCACACATGCACTTGATATTTTTATCGCTTTTTGTCTATTTGATGGATTTGGTGGGCTTGCCTCTTTTTGTAAAGAACACTGTGGTTCTTCATCGTTGTCGTTGCCACCAGTAATTTTTTCTGATAGCCAAATATTTTTTTACATTTCTTGATTCTTGACCCTTTCTTAATTTCTTGCTTCTTCCTTCCTCAAAGCGTTTGTAGTAGCGATATCAATATTACCTATAACCATTTTCCCTTTAGAACATTGATCGTTTGGAGATTTTTATTCCATAACTGGCACTTTTTTTTTCTTTTCTACAAAGCAGTAATATCAAATAAACATCTAGCTTCTTTTTCTAAATTCTATGAGGTTGGGATGAAACTTATTTTAATATTTTCTTCTTTTAGATTTTAATAAATACCTGTATTTAGCATTACAAGATTTTATCATTTGTGAAACTCCTTTACTAGAAGCAACGGGAATGAACTTGACCATGTTTGTTCTAGTAGGGAACAGAGCATGCCACATATCTCGCTTACAGAAGGATCCTTCTCTTAAGCAATTTTGAGGTTATGTCCAATATTACAATAGCACTAGATTCGTCAGTAGTGTGTTCTACTTCAAGCGAATCCTTAAATTTCCCAAAAATAGAACACTCCAATATTTGTCTTGTTTCCGGTAATTTAGACTGAGCCATTTTTACTCACAGAAAAGCACACAAGCACAAATTAACAAATCAGCTGTGTTAATCACTTACATATTAGTCAGAGGGGAGACACCAACCCAAAGGAACTATGCAAAGCAACTGATTTGAAACCAGCTCTGTCCTTGTCATCGCAAAAAAATCTCCGTCTTACAACCACTACGTCGACGACTCAGTGCCATACCACTGCCATAGTAAAAAATTTTAAAACGTTTATTTATATGACAGTGCCAAATGAAAGCTTTTTATTGCATAATCAAGGCACGCAAAAATCCTTTAAAGATTGCAAAAAGTGTGGTTTTATGAAACTTTACTGTCCTTGCTGTACCTCAAGATATACTCTAATATCTTTTTATCAATTTTATTCATCTTCTTTATATCAAAAAATAACTTTTCCCCTGTATTATAAATTAAAAATCAGAAGCTGATTATTTCGTAAAAAAAACTTTAAAATGTAAAAATTTCAATTTTATGAAACTTTACCACCTTGCGGCACCTCAAGACTTACTCCAATATTTTTAATATTTATAATTTATTTTATCTACACCAAAAGGTAACTTTTCCGCGCTATTACAAATTAAAAACCAAAAATTAATTTTTTCTTCCCACCCTAGTATACATAAATTATTTAGAATATTTTCACAACTTCTAAAATTATAGATATTTTTACTACGCAAGTTTAATATTTTAAATGAAATAATTAATAAAATAAGTAATTTACAGTCACATGATCTGATTAAATCTCCAAAGATGTATGAATTTCCTAAAAGTCCTAAAACCTCATTTATTTAAGCTCAGTTCCAATTTAAATATTATTTTTAATGTAGTATGTGCATGCGTTTGAAACATTCTTTAAAGAAACCGATTAGATTTTTTAAACGATTTTATTATCCATAATATAAAGATATAGTTTAATTTTTGACTTTTGTCAAAATAGTTTTAAAAAATTATTTTTTATGTTTTTTTTAATTGTTGTTAGTCACAACAAGCTTAGCATAGCAATCCATTTAGGAAGGTAGACAGAAAGAAAAATGATGTGAGAATGACTCTGTATTTATAAAAATTTCGGAAAGGAATCTCACGAGACTGTGTTTTGTTTCTACGGGAAAATAAAAATCCTTGAAACATAGAAATTAAAGAGAAGTTGGATTCGGTTGGTTTGGTTGTTTGTATTTTTGGACACAAAGGCCAATTTTTGCCAAGCATATGGTATGAAATTCCACAAGATTAAAAAGAACAAACTATCAAATGTTTAAAATGAAGTAAGATAAAAGTATACAAGTTTGGGTGATATAAAATGTTTTCAAAAAAGTTTAAAATTTCAAAAAAAAAATTGAATATTTTTTTCAAACAAAAAACTATTGAAAAAATTTAGTGAATAAAAGAAGAGGACGTAGTAAAAAAATGCAAATATAAAAATCAATGGTTCTTTAAAATTTTATAAATGTTTGGGTGGCGTTTCTCACTTAACAAGTCTTGTAGGGTTAATGATAATGACTTAAAAGTGTAAAAGACACAAGTTCAAACATGAGTATTCGATTAAAATATGTTTTATAGTAAAATTTACATGTTTGGCACAGCGGCATCTTTTCGACAAAAATGAGATGCTAGTGCGTGAAGCGAGCCTCTCCTTCACGAAGGTGAGTCCAGGTGATGTCAACCTCTTGTATAGGAAGAACAGGTCATAATTCACTGTTAAACATCATGGCATGTAATTTAATATGGATCAGCAGAACCCATTTGCTTTGTCAGATCATAAGAATATGATTATTGAAGAAGCTTTTTATATCAGAATATGAAAGTCCTAGGTTCATAGGAACCAATACAGATTTTACAGCAGTGTCCGCCTCTTCATTCCCAGAAATCCCTACAGGACTCGGGGCCTTTTATCGAATCCTTTAAAGGGATTAAGAAAAGAAAATTTTGATTTATTCCAAGGAGGATAAATAAATAAATCGAAAGATTTAATACCAACACATTCAAGGTCCGATTCTTGGTGGAGCATCTTGACTCTTACTAAATTTAGGAATATGAAAGGGTTAGGGATGGTACATTCAAAGAAGACTAACTGACAGTTTCATTTTACCTGTAGGAATTTCAGAACAGACTTTGTTCTGAAATAATACGGGCAGATGTTTTCTGACATCGTAAATAAATGACAGCTGAAGATAAATAGCATAAAGGGGAAATCCGAAACGCGCCCGAGCATACTCTTAAAGCAAAATGGGGTACGGTATCTAGTTGCCATACAACGACAGTCGATTCGGGAGAGGAAGACTGCGTCATAAATAAACTTTAGAGAGATTCTTTCAGTACCCCAAGATGATTTAGATAATACTTTTAAGATATTCAAGTTTTGCTTACACTTTTGCTCACAAATGTTTTATATGTGGAAGGAAAGTGAGCCTGCTATCAAAGACCACTCCCAAAAACCGTATTTAAACCACAACTGGAATAACTATATTTCATATGTCGATAACAGGATACAAATGTGCATTTGTCTTCTTGCAGAAATGCACGCACGGATTCTATTCAGGAGAGATAGAATGGCCGTTGTTATTGCACCAAGCTACCACTTTATTGCCGACATTTTGCAATTGTCATTCTATTAAATTCATGGCCTTGGCATGAGATCTGCAAGTCATCAACATAAAGTAATCCATGAATAGATGAAAGTAAATGAGTTAAAATTTGACTAACATGAACAATAAAAAGTGTAACATTGAAAACACTCCCTTGCAGAATTCCCTCAGTTTGAATACAAGAATCAGAATAGAAATTGCCTACACGAACTCTAAAATTTCGATGTAATAAAACATTTCTGTAAATATACGGAAAGGTTTCCACTAAAAGTGTCCCTTATAAAGTATAGAAAGTATGCCATAGCACCATTTTCGGTCGTATGCTTTCTCAATGTTGAAAAATATGATGACAAAGTGGTTCCTCCTCACAAATGTGTTGCGTATCTGGATTTCCAGTAAAGCAAGGTTATCAGAAGTAAATATACTTCTAAGGAAACCAATCTGAAACGGAACAATGCAACTTCGTTTCTATAATTCATTAAAAAAGTAAGAATTGATCATGAGTTCTAAAGTCTTAAAAAAACAGTTTACAAATCGATTGGCCCGTAGTTCAGAGGATTGGATGAATTTTAGCAGTTTTTAGGATTGGAATAATAATAGCTTCGCACCATTGGGAAGATTACTTTTGCTCAGTCCAAATTTTGTTAAACGGTAATAACAAGACTGAAATGGAATTTGTATTCAAATAACTAAGTATATTATATGCGATTCCATCTGGTCCAGCACTGGTATCGTGACTCTTCGCTCTTCATTCTGAATAAGTCTCTATATGATACGGGTTTACGACAGTATTTCTCTTTGGCCCTTTCTTTTTTTCGGGCAAATTAAATCTTCGTTTTCTTTAAATTTTACGGTCAATGGGACACAAACAAAAGGTTATAAATTTCCTTTGTGCAACTTCCTCATTCCGGCACTTCAACAGAGTGACTGTGCGGACAACTCAATTATTTTGCCATTTAGTGCTCCACAGTACATTGCAACACCAATGAAGCAGCTGTTGAATCTACGTTTTGGAATTGAAAGATTTATTCATCCTCATTTATCATCAACCTGACTGCTACAATTACTTGACCTAAACCCTTGCTATTTTTGGCTGTAGGTTTGCCTAAAAGCCGTTGTGTACGCAGTCCGATCGCTAACTAAAAGCACGCATCCAGTTTAAGCTAACTAAAGGCACGCATGCAGTTTAGGCTAATTAAAAGCACGTATGCAGTTTAGGGAAACTAAAAGCCAGCATTAAGTAATGCACTCACATTATCAGCTCTGAGACTCATCAATTGGTTGGGGAACATACTTTTTTGCGTTTCCAACTCTTAGGAGAAAACAAAAGACAATATATTGACCATTTCTTAAGCGATTCGTCGCCAAATTTCTTTCCTTCATGGTTTCATCAGTTTTTGCTTTTCATTCTATTTTTTAGCCAACAGACAGTTAAAAACCGATTTCAGTTTTTTCCTACTTTTTTTTGGTCTGTGGACAGTAAAATTCGGTGTCGGTTTTGTATTTTCTGAAGTGTTTGGTATAGATACAGTTAAAAAGATTTCATTTTTTACTTTTAGTGTGGTCCTTGCCCTAGGGACAACTGGATAGATTAAAAACCGATTTCCTTTCTTATCCTTTGTGGCACCATTTTGTTTTTGTGGATGGGCTTTGAACAAAGTGTGCCAAACAATATGTCACTTTGTTTAATTAGCCTTCTATGAACAGTAATTCACCATCAAATTTTGAACTATTTCTTTTTTCTTTCACAAAACAAAATCCGTTGTATTCCAAATTCCAAGCGTATTTTTAGATGAAAAGCAAATCCTTCTGACCAGTGTTATTTTACAACTTTTTCAAAGTGTATTTTTAACTATAATCCTCCTGTATTTACTTTATGTTAGTTCCATTCCTCATTAACGTTTAAAACCAATGTAGTAAAGTTTAGTTTAGTTTAGTTATATTAACGTCTCGTTTTAAAGCAACACGAGGGCTATTTTGGAACGGACCTCGTAATTTTGAACCACGGTCAGATGATGAGGACGACACCTGAACAGGCACCCCCCTCTCCACACCACGCCATACCAGCCGGAGGACGTTTGGCCTGACAGATTTAACGTGCAAGAGACCCCCTCACACGGCGGCTCTTCGATGGAATCGAGTCTCGAACCTGAAAACCTCCGGTTCCGAAGCTGTGATCTTACCACCAGGAGTAAAAATGTAGACATCTGTTGTCACTACGCTTCTACTACATGAAAATCAGAAATATCAAATTTGAGGAGAAAACTTTATTATAAAAATTAATATTATGATAGTAAGTATAAATATTTAAGGATAATTTTAAGTTTCTTAAATTTTTATATTTTGAAATTATATTTTTTATTTTATAATTTAATTTTAGCATTGTTAATTTAGTTATCAAACTAAGCATTTTTCTCTGCTATCTTTTTAACGCACAAAACCTTTTTAAACAACTGGAATGTTTAAATATTTCACATGGATTTTACAACTTATGAATACTTCTTCGTATATTCATTTTAATTCTTACTTTTAAAAGAACTATTGTTGATGTAGTTTGAAGGAATGAAAAACACAAACTTTTAGTGTTAAAAATTAGTTACATTTGGAAATTTATCAAAAGAAATCTGAATCTATATTTAATAAACTAAGCTTCCAAATCCATTTTGTAATAAATGGAATTTGGTACGCAAAACATTTTTTCTTGGCATAGAATTAAAATAAAACTACTGTAACTTAATTTAGTTTAATAAATAATTTTTAACTGTTTATTTTGTTGAGAAACACATTTTTAAAAGAAACACTCATCTTTAAGTATTTATTACACATAAGATAAAGTCAAAATATACGTAAGATAGGATTAATAGGAAGATTCCAAATTTAGAGAAAAGCCTTTCAAAATAAGGAAAATTCGATACGAGAATATTTCTTGATAAAAAATGCAAAACACACTTGCTTGTTTTCTGAGAAAATCTCACCGCATGGAAAACAAAAATTATTTACTTTCGATCTCTAGAGAATCCTTTTTCAGTAGTGCCAAGAGTACGACTTAGCTACTTCATGCTTCACATTCACTTTCACAACCCCTTTTTACAGGGGGAACACTCACATTACTCACAGATAAAACACAGAATAACAGCCATGCCCGATTCGAGACGCCCAGAACACTAAGAATACACGCTACACCTAAGCCAGGACGCCGGCATATCAAAATGTTCCATTAACAAATGAAAGTAAATAATTTAAAATTTGGCTGATATGAGCAATAAAAAGTGTGGCACAGAGTATACTTCCTTTCGGAACTTCTTCAACCTGAATAAAACAAGAAAACGAAATGTATGATGTAATAAAATGTTTTATAAAAAGTTAAGGTTGCTACACCTAAACTTAGGTTAAAAAGTCTTAAAAGAATGACATAGAGTCAAGCATTGCTACATTATTTTTCCGATATAGAAAAATATGGGGACATGGTTGTTCTTCCTAACAAACATGTCATGCACTTGAATTTTCCAGAAATACGAGGTTGTCAGAATTAGACCAATCTCTGCAAAATCAGACTGCTCTGCAACGGGAGAAGTATACTTGTTTGTCTAGTTCTAATATTGGATGAACAATCGAGGGTATAGTCAATACTCGTAAAGCATTGACCATCAGCTCGAATGTCTTACAAAAGAAGTTTGTAAGACCAATTGGTCTGTAGTTTAGAAGAAGAGATGATTCTCTGCCAGGTTTTAAGATTGAACTAAGATAAGAACATGATAGCATGCTGCACCAAACATGTAGTTAGAGATATGAAAAAAAGGTAAAATTGTAAATATCAAAATTGAAAAATGATCTTAAAAGCATAAAATTCAATACAAAAAAAATCGGAACGTACATAAATGAAAAGCTGTACAATTTCATTTGTGAGAATAAAAATCAATGGTTTCCAAATACCTAAAAAGGTTACAAAAGGGATGTTCTCCCACCAAGTCAAAAATATGCTGGAACGATGCATAAAAAAAGATGCCTGATCCCTGCACATTTGTAATCGATGTTGATTAAAAGAATCGCATTCGGTTAAAATATGAATGACCTTAAAATCATCATTGCATGATGTGCATAAAGGACATCTTTCACCGAACAAAAGATGTTTATGCCTGAAGTGGGTGTGGTCGAAGCAAAGTCGTGTCAATATGACATCGAGTTCTCATAAACCGGAACAATTGGTCAAGGTTTTATGAGGCATTTAATATTACGTTGTAATTTGATATTTGAAAATCCAGAAATGTTTGCTATTGTAGGTGTATACAGGAGTGATAACTCTTTATATCGCAATAAGAAAGTAGTAGCTTCAATAAAATAGATGCTGCTTTTGCCGAATCCTCAGCTGTTTCGTTGAAGTTACATATAGTTTTATCCTAAGTTAAGAATCAATATTTCCAAAGAATCAATATAAATGGGTTTACCGACGCATCAACTAGATGGATACTTCTAGGCTACATCAATCGCACCCACCCAAGCTATTCTTCATACTTTCACCCTGAATAGATTTTTATTGATTGCATTTTCAAATATGATCGAGTTACTCATAAAAATATAATCAAGCAATCAATAAAATTTTTTTTATTGTAATTCATTTTAAAATGATAATAAACAACTGAAATGTTTCTTAGAAAACTACGAACAATTAAAATAAAAATCAGATTTAATGCCAAGCATGAATTTCTTACGGTTCTATTTAAATCATTTTATCAACTTAGTTTAGTTAAGTTATATTAACTACCCGTTTTGAAGCAACACTAGGGTTATTTGGAAGGAGACCCCGTCATTTTGAACCACGGTCAGATGACGAGGACAATACCTGAGCTGGCACCCATCTCCGAATTTCCACACTTCACCAGCGAGAGGACGTTTGGCCCCGATGGATATAACGTGCACCAGACTCGCTTCTTCGTTGCAATCGGGCCTCGAACCCTCCAGTTTTGAAACCGAGACCTTTTCACCAGGCAACCGCGCCCCATCATTCTATTAAAAATGTACCTATTGTCTTCTATCCATATAAAAATCTATAATTTTGCTAAAATTTGATGTTTAAATTAAATCTTAATTAAATGTTAGTTAAAATTAAATTTTGTTTTGTACCTGCTTTATTAAGAGAAGCATTTTTCTTCACCATTTATTTCTCAAAGTTAATTTTTCCTCCCTGATTAAATACTATATACTTATGTCGGCCCATTAGTTCGTAATGAATTGCGATTGATGTATTAAAAGGAATTAAATCCCTTCAGTTAGGAGTATGTACTTCAGCAAATTTTCCTGCTTTTGTTCTAAATTATTTTTAATTTTTTCAAAAATAAATACTCATATTGTCCAATTTTTAATCTACTAATCAGAACTAAACGGCGCTTTTTTTAGAAATCCCCACTGACTTCACATCAATTATTTTTCCCCTCTAATGATAAAATGTCTGTCTTTCTATGAAACAGTTTTTAAAAATAAATTTAGTGACTTACATGCGCGTGCCATTTAAATTCTTTTTCAAAGGTTTAGTATTTGGATCCAAATACATTACCACTACATTTACATGGATATTTGTCTTTTAAACTTTTAAAAACAAAGAAAAATAAGCTTTAAACTGTTTGATTTCTATTTTGTATGTCAACTAAAAGAAAGAAATCTCCTTAAATTAAAAGTTAGCATCTTAACTGACCTTTATCTTCATTGTTATTCTTATTGATTGTTTCGACAACGTTCACAAATTCAACGATTCTCATAGTTGTAATGACTTTAATAACATCTCTCTTTCATTCTAAATTAAAACAAGGTTGCATTTATCTAAAGAATAAAAATAATAATTAGAGCTATAATATTCTTCAATATCGGTATTTTTTTTATTAAAGAAAATATCAGATAGAGAAGAATAACTCACAACGAATAAATTTCTCTAGAAGAAGAAAATATGAAGTAGTATCTAAAAGTTAATTGTTTGATAAAAATTATGAAACTTACTGCTGCTTGAATTTGATCAGGAAACGAATATTAATTTTTTTAAACAAAATAATCAGTATTTCCTACGACTTTTAGAATTCTAAATGGCGTGGTAAGATCGATACAGAGGTTTCTTAAAAATTATCTTTAAAATGATAATACTTAATTAAAAGTTTACTTCATATTAAATTTTGTCACAAAAAGGATTTTAACTTTTCTTCTAATAACAACAGTAAATGGATATTTTGTAACTGAAACAAAGCCAAAATTTTACTTACTAAATTACAGAGTTTGCTGGTGCTTAAGTAAATTTTGCGTAAATCAAAAGGAGCTGGTTAGACCTAATTGGTGACACACAATAAAGAAAAAGAGGAAGGCATTAATGCTTAGAAAAAAGAATTTACTTAAAATGTAAAACAGCTAATTAAATTCTGCGAAGATAAATAATTAACCATTTTTACGGGTCCGTGTAACAATAATTTGGAGGTTTCTCATAAAATTTTATATTTTTACTTGAATAATTAATAATTTAATGAGCTAAAAAATTTTAAAACTTGTTCACAGGTTTTAAAATTGATTATAAACTGTTTTTAACGAAGTTTCAATAATTATAAAATCAAGTAACTTCCAAATCTTTGATACTTTAAGTTTCTTTTTACCTACTTATTAACCCTCCTATATTTTATTCGTTTTTCTTCAGAGATTATTTATCACCAAATACTGGCATTTTCGCATTTCGCTTATCATTAGTGAATGGCGCAGCATGGAAAAAACGAATAACGATGGTCATTAAGAAACTGGTAGGATGTCAGAAATACAGAAATTCATTTGAGCTGTATTTTAGATGGATGAAATGAAACATACTTTCTTATACGAACCAATTAGAAAGACACAAATTTGATTTTCATTTTGTAGCAAATGCAGATATCCGAGGCATCGCTAATCTCTAAAAATAAGTGTCAGAATAAAATTCACACTCCAAACTCAAATTCTTTCAATCAAATAATTGTATCCATTAATAATATTGAAGTGGAACTATTTTTGTTAGATAATGTTTCTGAAACTAAGAAAAGAAGAAATCGCATTAACACTGTTGCTTATGAAGAGGCAACAAACATATAATTAAAATAATCGTATTTTCACAATAGTTGCAAATATTTATTTTGCATAACAAAAAGTTTTATATTAGTAAACATCGAACCCAATCTAAATATAAAAAATGGTAGTAAAAGTCTGGAACTTATGGAATAGTCATCACATTTCGACTGGCAAACGCTGCCAACGTGAGTATCGTAATTATTACAAAAGAAAGTTAAGTGATCATGCGATTTTTGCATTTTGTATAAAATTTGCGTTGTTTTTCAGTCCAATTCTTATTGAAACCTTTCGAAGGTAATTTTGCACAATTTTATTACCTTAATAGCTTCATATCTTAGTTAAAGAATCATATGCTGCGAAATAGATTGAATTTTCAGATGATATAATTGCCCTTTACAAATCTGCTCCCTCTTACTCACTGGTATATCGTATCCAAGTACTCTCTGGTATATCGTAATCCATCTTAATATTTTATTATCTCAAGTACATTTTCCTGTGCCTGTATTCAGTTTTTGTTCTAAAATCTAACTATATCTGACTGTATTGGTCATTTCATCTAAATGCTGACTGAAATATTTTTCTATATTTTTCATTTTGTAAATTTGTTTTGTTTCGCATTTTCCTCATTTTGAATTTGTTTAATTTTGTTCCGGTGCTTTCCATATTCTGAAAACATTATATCTTATTTTTCATGCCTGTTCATTTTTAAAATTGTGCTTCATCTTTGTCTTTTCCTATATTTATAACATTAAACATTAAATTGCACAAAATACAAATGTTCCTATCCTTAGGCCTTTGTAGGTATTCTTAACCCCTTTTATCATTCCAAATCTGCTTGACAAACTTATGTTTTTAAATAATTGTTCAAGGCCTCACTGTGACCACGTAACTACAATGGCTTCAAATCAAGAATTGGGTTATTACAGGGAGGGAAATACTTGGGAGGTTTTGCCCCTAGGTATGTGCGCCTTGGATGATGTGGGTTTCTCTTTCTTCATATATACACAAAAATTGCTAACAGGAACTCTCAAGGTTCTGAAGTCAGGAAAATAGTGCAGTGTTTCTATCTGTAAGGATGATAGAATTCATTCTCAATATCGTGAAATTTGAATCAAATGAGCTGTTCTCTTGATTTTATTGCATTATAAATAAGAATAATTTTTCATTCACCATGTATTCTTATTTTATACGCTATGTTATGTAAACGCATCAACTATATGAAACAGTGCATTAATAAACCCTTTAAATCTGGTAACTAATGAAATGCAGACATTTTTTAAAAATTTATTGAAAGAAATTAAGGAATTTATGTATCACATTTATAAACTATTCAAATAAAAATTAAAACGAAAATGCAGGTAATTTTCAGATCTACGGCACTTCGATAAAAATGATTACTCTTTTATGAGCATTAATGTGGCAATGTGGCAATAAATAAAGTTTTTTTTCTAAGATGCTGTGCAAGCTCTATAATTTAAGAAAAATTCTATGCGTTTATAAAAGAAATCTTGATGCTATATTCGTGGAATACAAAGCAAATGAATAAACTTGGTTCCCCAGCCACGCTTTCAGGCTCAATGGAGGTTAAAGGAACAAGCAAAAATTATAAAGCACTTTTTTTTTTCATTGCATGTCTAAAAGATCTTTAGCCCTTTGCACTACGATGTCTCCTCTCAACCACCATTCAAGACACTACATCATTTGACATTTTACTTTTTTAAAATTTAGATTGTTAAAAATACTTACAGAGTGATAAGACGATGTAGATTAATTTTTTGAGGAATTTCAACTTAATGCAATAGTACATTTTCATTTTTCGATACAATAAACAACTTGTATTAGATGAATAATTACGCATCTAATTACGTTCCAGAGTGCAAGGAGTTAAATTGCGAAAATGCTTAAAAATTGATTCTAAATATTTTTTTCGAATTCTAGGAATTCTATATAGGATAAACGATTTTTAAAAAATCAGCCTCTTGAAAACCGATAATTACGATTTGTTTAGTATCTATTCATTAGTAGCTTTTCATCAAAATTGATTTTCAACCGTTTTCTAAGTTAATAATCTGAACACATTAATGTCAGTTTAGCAATAATTTCTATTTCTTGACGATTGATTCACAACAGTACTGAAAATCTTAAAATCAAAAAAAATTTCAAAGTTTGTTTATTTACATATCAATTCAAATTTAAACAATCGAATGAATGAAATTCTTTTGATACTTGGCGATTTAACAATTTAATATTAACAACAATCTTCACGTTATATTTGCTCTTTCTGTAATTTGTAAAACAAGGCGTATTATTTTTGTAGAAATCCCGAATGGGTGGAATTAATTTTTTTCCACATTCGACAGTTGACATTTGTATTAACGTTACGATTAAACGTGATCAGAGCAAGATTTATTTACATATGTTATATTCTTAAACATTAATTGTTTATAAATTAGAACAATGTAAATTTTCTTAACCGCCATGAGTTCAAATCATATCTAATTTAAAAACATATTTCAGAATTTCAAAGAATACCAAAATATAATTTTAATAACGTTTAATCCTAGTTTAGTGTGCCTCCGAGTTTGCCGCCAGTGTGGTAACCCAAAAAAGCAAGCAGAATAATCTTCCTAGTAACCCTAACACTGATTAGCTTTTTTTTTTCTTGTTGAGTTTTACATCTACTACAATTATTTATTCTATATGAAACTTAAAAATAATCGACTAATAAACATCTATTGAAGAATTTAATTAAATTATATTTTATAATTGAAAGTATTATTACGGCTAATGAAACATTCAATGTTATTTTTAAAAAAGAACAATGAAAAGATAATATTTAACCTTTTGAAATTTTTACCAAATTGTTTTATCTTAATTAAGATCGTCTGTTTACGAATTTTGTCAGAACAGAAACCAAAATCATCTGGTAGAGCTTTTTGAGTCGTTTGTCTTTAAAATGAAAAAGATGATATAAATTTTAGAATTCTTTGTGATGGTTTTTTTTTCGTAAAATTAACTTAACTTTTGGATAAAATATGTGTGTTCAATAATCCGATATCTGATTATCAGAAATATTCTGTTCACAGATATTATGAGGGATACTGTATTTGAGAAGTCAATGTCTACATTTCGAAATATATATAGCGTCTACTGAGCAACGTTTGCTTCACTGAAAAGTTCTGCTTTTAATTTTTAATGGAAATCATTCCCTGCTCAAATAAAGTAGTTGGACCTAGTAAGTGTATTCATTCCTTCAAATTTCTCAAGAAAAGCACCAGTCTGTAGCATTGGAGTTCTTAGAAGGCTTTCATTTTTCCTTATGCTATTCTTGTTATTCTCAGAATACTTAATTTTAATTAGCTTACGAAGCTACTAGGTTCCCTCTCCTGTTGACAGTGAAGTCGTATTTTAAGGTAAAATATTCTGCCTGTTTTGTTCTTCAAATGCCAAAGGCATCATGTGTTCGAATTTTTTTATCTAAACAATAGACCGGAGCAGCCAGTTTGCAAAATTTCATACTTCGGTTTAAGACAATTCAGCACTCGTGACCGATAAATGTTCAAAAAGAAGTGTTCTAAGATAAAACAATCGTAAACAACAAATCTCATAATTTTAATATAAATAGGGGATAACTAAAGTTTTTCACAGTATTGTTTATACAGTCAGTCATCTTGATTGACGACTTTTTACTGTTAGCATCCTTATCGAAACAAGGGGCACATTAAACAAGGATTTTACCTTTAACAAAAGTGTTACAAACTACACAAACTCGATTCTGAATCATTTGGCAAACGTACGACTCATTCTTATTAAATACCCATTTTCAACCTAATTTAATTTAAAATATTCTTTAAGATGCAATGGTTCTGCATTTTTGGTCTATTTGATAGATTTTGAAAAAGCTTAGATATTTATAAATCATATGACGCAGTTTTTAAAATCGATTTAATAGTGCAAAAGAAACCAATATTTTAAAATTCGAATGAATAAACATTCACTTAGTTGAACTTGCAGAAAAACAACATGAGATACTTACAAAAATAAGTAAAAATTTTTTACATCTTACGTATCAATATAGAAAATCGAAGTGCCTTGAAATGTAAATAAAGGAACTGAATATTTTCAAAATAAACATTGGAAAGATTCATAAACTTGTTAATACGTTACTGATATATCTTCGAACAAAATAAAAATATGGTCAACGTCAAGATTAAAAATGCTAAACTACTTTTCAAAATCTTATTAAATTGTCAAGTATTGTTAATTTTTATTTAATGATGTCGTTTTGAGATGAAATAATAGATTAACAAAAAAAAACATTAAATATGAAATATTTTCATTTGGTTTTAGTTTAAATTTTAAGTATGTACTTCAATAAAATTAAATCCTAACGTCTACAGCTGATTCTTAATATAATCAGGAGTACATTGATTCATTTAAATCACAGAAGCAAACCTTGCAATAGAAGTTAAAACTTTTTCTCCAATGATCATCGAAATCATTTACCAATATTATGGAAGATATATCCCCAAAAAATGCAAAACTGTTTTTCCCATTTAGCTTGATAATATTTTTTTTCATCCGTGGTCAGAATATACTGAAGTAAAAGCAGTCAATTTTCTATCGAATTCTTATAATTCTACAAGATGATAGATCAGATTTAATTTAAAAGGAAATATTGATTTTATTTAAACTCCTGCATGAAATTGATATTTAAAATTTCCCGTTTCAAGTGGAAATTTGAGCTTACCTTTGTTGTTTCTTTTCTTCTGCCTTCAGGTATAGTCGAATAATGTCTCATCAGGGCATAATCATTATTCTTTGCTGCTGCGGAGCCATCTTGACGATTTGCATCCGATGGACTATACGATAGACTGCGAAACCAATTCAGACTTAACTTTCTCATGATAAAGTTTGAATGAACGGCCGCTGCTGTCAGCTAGTCACTAATTATACAATTTTCACAGAAATGAAATTACCAGCAACACCACAAAACTCACTGCATCATTTCTTAAATAAAGCTGAAAATTATGTATCTCTCGAAAGTCGATCCCGCCAAAAAAAATATTACGAAATTATCAACTTATTGATGCATTATTTTTTGCGTTTATTATTTCAGTTAATTTCCATATTAATGAAGAATTTTAACGTATGGATTCAACTTTCATTCTTTGAAAACCAACTAGAATAGAGTACAAATTTTTTAAATTTTGTATTGTCTTGCTTTCAGCGCTATCTCTAAAAAGTAAACACTCAGTTGGTGAAATAAATAACTACTCGCTGCAATACGTAAGACAGCAGCGGAACAGAGGCCCGATTATACGCTTTTAGGCTCCAAAACTCTCTGAATGTCAAAAGCAAAAAATACTTTACATTGTCCCGAGTGTTGCGTTCGTCGCCAGTTCCTGGATCTAGTCGAGAACACTTGGCGAAGGTCTAGAATTGCCAGGAAACACTGAGAACCCTTCTAACATATAAATATTCGTCGCCTTTGTCGCCAACACACTCGTCTTGAAGTAGGAAAGAGGGAGGAGGAAGGGGAAGGAACTCACTAAAAATATCTTTCGAAATTAGGGTTATGTGACTGATGCGTCATACGGAGCCTTCAAAATAGTGTCGGAAAAAGAAATGCTCGAAGCTTTACTCATCAATTCGGAAGATGCTATCCGAATCGTTTATTTCCTTTCTTCAGACCGGAGATGTTTCTCGTCTATTTCTCTTTCTTTCGAAAGGGAATGTCTGCGAGAATATTCTTCCTAGGTTACAAAACCAAAAGAAAAGAATGGAATTTTTTCATTAGTTGTTGAAATGATTCCTTTGTGAAAAATGATTTTACAAATGATTAAATGCGCTTATGCTACCAAGTTTCATTTGAAAGTTTTTCTTTCTCAATGAAAATTATAGCACATCACTTTTGAGTGCAAGAGAGTTGCTTTATAATTTTAATTTTATAAGTCACCGAATTCGAATTCTATGAATTTCTTTATATTCTTTCTTTATTTTTTTTCTTTCTGGCGTAAATAAGTTTATTTTCTTTTCATGTTTTTGTACTAATGAAATTTTCCTGGATGAAGAGTATTTGATTTAAAATATGTGTTTGTGGGACAGTGTCTAGAAGTAAAGTGAATTTGGAAAAGAAATAATAATAACCGAATTAAGCAAACAATTTATTAAGATTAAACTTTTACTTACCGGCCGGTATTGCTGCTGTAACAGTGACAAGTTAGAATTTCCATTCTCAGAATGAACTTTCCAGCATTCAGAATGATCTTTCCAGCATTACCCTACCTGCCAAATGAAATTATCTCCTTATTGTGTCGTACCTCATAGTGTCTGGAAATTTACGCCAAAAGAAGTTTAAAATCAGTGTTGGCGCTGCTGAGTTTACAGAGTATGTTCTAGCGACTTCCTCCAAAACAAACAGACTTAAAATGTATGAAATGAGTCAGCTTAATTTCATTCATAAATTATACTAAACTGAATCTAATTACTTTTTTTCCATTCCATAATTATGTGGCATCACTTTTCTTTTCCTAACGCTAATCTTTATAGCGAATACTGACCTACATAGGTCATTCATGCAGGTTGAAACTTGATGATGTACACAGAAAAAAAATGAAACGCAGAAATAGAACAATTTACTTTCCAACATAATATGTTCACAACTATAATATTATGAGGAAAAGTGGTAGTTTGTAGACAAATTACCAATTATATTGACTTGTATTCATGAATTAAAACATTGACTGCCGCATTACATCCCTGTGAGTTACAGAAAATATGCAATTGTACCAGACTATCTATTTTATTAGATAACCTCTTCTCTACTATAAAGAGATAGGTCATCTAACTAGATAGTCCAAATATTAGGTATGAGTCGTGGCAGCGAATGCGCCAGCAAAAATTATAAATAAATGAAATCCAAATTAACTTTATTTAATTCGGTTTTTAAAATTTAATAAAGTACATTTGAAAATAATTTGAATAAATATATATACATATATTTAATTCAGTCACTGATTATGTTGAATTCTAAATATAATTTTCGAAAAAAAAAGCGATTGTGAGAAAGACAATATTTATTTATATTACGGAAGTTGCAAATTACAACATAAAATAAAAAATGTAATAAATTTTGTATGTAGTATATTAATACTGAAATACTGAATTATGCTTTAAGTCTAAGGAATAGAAGAATAGTGCAACATACAAGAATATACAATACAAGATATACAAGATTGCGATATACAAGAATAGAAGTGAACGTTTGTAAATAGAAAATATGAAAAATTAGTCTTAAAATATTGTACATAAATCGTACCTCGTTTATAAAGAAATGGAATTTTTAGAAATATAAAAATAAAATAATCACATTGCAATGTTGAAGCTTTAAAAGAAAAAAAGTAGTATCAGCAGTAACTTTGACATTCAATAAATCTCCATTTGACAATAATTGCAGTGGAAGTACCTATTCGTATTGTCTCTTAGATAAATTATAAAATTAGTGAAGTTTTGCATTTTATCCAGAAGCAGCAGAGCATTAATTTATTCAACATCGTAATAATTAAATTTACTAATTTTCCTTGCAAAATTAGTGAATTAACAATTTAAGAAGAAAATAAAATAAACTGTGATACAAAGCGATATCTAGGATCCTGACAAAGACAAAACTACAAAAGAGTAACCTGTTTACAACGGACTGGGGGAATAACTCATTAACGCTACGGTAGTTGAAATCGAAGGGTCATTTTCAACAAATGCCATTAAAAGAAGAGGAAGGTATTTTTGAGTCTTTCTCACCGAGGACCCGCAGTTTGAGGAAGTTTGGTTCCCGTAGAGTAGAATTAAACATTTCAACATTCAGAATAATTGACTATTTACAGAAAAGGGATAAATAGAATAAAACATTTCAATATTTATCTTATTGTACTATTTACAAATAGAAGATAAAGCAATTTAAATGCAGAGCAAGATCCACCGGTGAGATGGAGCTACCACGCATGGTGAAGGCCTAAAAAGGTTTGTTTCTCTTTTTCTCTTAAAACGGAGCAAATAAGAATCGTGAGATTTCACACGTCAATTCCCGATGGAAGAATCAGAATATTCTCCTTCTCCCAAAAGCCTTTTAGGTCCCCTAATGTCATATTCGCTTGAACTTTTTTCTTTGGATATTGAAATTCAGCTACATCTGACTTCACATGATTGCAATGCAAAAATCAATTCATTGTTAATACATTAACTTTATGAAATTTCAAAATTATCTAATAGTGATTTTTTTATATATATAAACAATTTTATTTCTTTTTTTTACTTAGCATTTAATAAATAATACATGTATAAATAATATGTATATTTATCACCTTGTGGATATATCACTTGTTTGTCAGTCTGTTTCGGAAAATAATATTCCTGGGAAGACGTCTGAGTAAGATGTGATGGTGATGGATTTTGTTTTCACACCAGATGTTCCGTTTCATTGCTGCTGAAGTGATAAACCAACAGTAAATTTAGAGGTATAATTAATTAGTTTAGAAGAAGATTAATTAAGAAGTTTAGAAGATTAATTAATTTAAGATCTTGAAGATCTTAAAATTATATATAACAGAGAGGGAGAAAGAATCTTCAAAGATAGCGCAATCGTTGATAAAAAGTCATAACTTCCCTAATTATTACTTAAAATTAAAGAAGAAGTTTAACCCTTTACTGGAGAAGTGGATAAGTTGTGAATAATATTCTGGTGGAAAGTCCTTTTGTAGGATAAACTGCATTGATTAAGTGCGGATTATAATTTTATTCAAAAAGGGACGTAAAAACCACATAGATGAAATAAAATCAGAAATGGAAGATGTTATAAAAGTGTAGCGAATAAAATCAAATATCATGCAAAATTCTGGATACTTTTAAGAATACTAAAATCTAGATATGCTTTGTTGTTCAATTAAGTATTTCAAATCACTAATACCAGAAATAAAATGATGAAAAAGAAACAAAGTTCCACCTCAACAATATGCTAAAACATGTCATATAGTTAAAAAGTTCCAACAAGTTTGTGAAGGTCTGAGAATTTTTGGGTAATCTTTGAATGACCAATCCTTAACCGGGTTAAAATGCGGTTTAGAATCGTATAATGTGATTTAGAAAAGAAATTCATGATGCTATTATAAGTTTTACATTGTTCAATGTATTTAAATTTCATTAACTTAGAAATTTTGAAAAATTTATTTTCGAATATGCGTTCACACATCAGCATAATGGAAGAGGCAGCATACGAAATTCCTTTGTAGATTTAGTAGTAAGATCGGCTTTCTCAATTTCCTGAATAGAAGCATGAGCAGGAATCTATGAAAATATCAAAATCCTTCTGAAACAGATGATTGTAGGTACTGAATTTTAGATATGAGTGGAGCTGTATTTGAGCTAGTACGAGCTTGCAGAAAATTCAAAGAGTTAGGATAAATAATAATCTTTCCGAAATCCTTATTTCTTCAGCATTGAAGAGGCAAATTAAATGGCAGTTTCTTCGGAATCCATTACAAAAGAAATTGCATGAAGCTTTTGACTTAAAACTTCATCACCGCAAGTGAAGGCATAATTCACGTGGCTACCAGACTTCGAATCGTCTGCAAAAGTCGGTAAAACATTTGTCGGTGAGAATTAAAAATGGAACTAAACGCTAGATCTGGATAGTTTGCTTTTGTGACGTTTTGGAACGAATTTAGCAAAGGGATTAAATATTCAAACCATGGCGAATATGAAGGAAATTTTCAGCTTCATTTGCGCTATAGAAGTTATCTGGATGTAATAAACGTATACATATTTTTATTGAAAGGGGGTACTGGGAGGACAAACATTAAATAAAAGATTATAATTATGAATGGTAATCATTTTCTGCAGGAGATGAGAATGATTATTTAAACCCGAAATAAACAGCCAATAGAGAGCATATTCTAAATGCATAATAACGAAAATTTAAGACTTTCAGCATATAAAATGTTGATTGGAAAGATTCTGAAAGCACCACTGCACAGCCAGATTTTAGAGGGATTCAGTACCACCACAAGCTTGGTGGTAAGCGTAATTCAGAAATGAAAGGTAGGAAGACCATTTAGAATAATACACAGCAGGCACATAATCTAATTTGGATCAGATGACACTATGGTAAACCAATTGTAAAAATACATTAAAATAATATAGCAGAATAGCACATGCCAATGTACTTTGAATTTAATTACTTAAAAGAAGTTATAAGAAGCACTAAAAATAATTTAAAATGTGAAATGATATTATTATTTGTCTAATGACTTTTTAGAATATTACTTGTCAGAAACAGTAGTTCCATTTTGTTCAAAATATCATACGAGAAAAGTGAATGAATCTTAGAATATATTAGATAAAGAGTGACAGCGTATTTTACAAATGTAAAGATAAGAATCGTATTGGTCTACAAATATTAAATTGGAAGAAAAATGTTTTAAAATACTGGCTGATGCAAAAGTCATATTAGGTTTTTCATGGTTGCCTACTTTCTCTACTTCACACCTATCTCTGGGATTCACTGGTGATTCAATACAATGTCAGAAATGTAGGTTTTAGTTTCAAACCAGTTCCATGTCCTGTTCTTTGAATCGCTACTTGATCATTTTCTTTTTTATATTTAGGATTTTAGTGGCGTGTTTTTTTTTCTCGGATTGCGTTATTTGGATGGTTCTCTTTGCATGTTGCCAAGAAGTTTTTTTTACTTTTGGAGTTCATCCATTGTCTATTCCACAAGAAAGTCTTTTAACGTAATGCTTTCTTTATTCTTCATTTTGACATAATAACTGTGATCCTTTTGCATGAGGTTGGTAGCACAGTTAAGAATTCTTTGAAGCTTATCTGCGTATTGATAACATTTTGTTGCCCAGTTACAGACTGGCCAGCTCCAGCTTTCACAACAGCAAACAGGCCTCCTTACGCATAAGAGAATACAGATCTTTAGAATTTTGTGTGAAAGGGAGAGAAAGCATTAGAAAGAAAATAATAGAGTAAAACAGAAACTTTCTAGAATTACCTTTGCGTGTAGAAACTAAGTAAATAAAATAATAAGAAATTGTATGCGATATAAACATGTAACTTTTTCTGAGTTTGACTTCCGCAGTGACTTCTTAAAGTTTTACGACTGTCAATACCATGTATCGAGACAGAATGGGTGCTTCCCTTCTTTGCCAGAAGTATGATATTTTATGACTAAAAGATGTGATTTTTGTTCCTTTAAATTTTTTACAACTGCATTTTACGGTCATAAAACTGATGGACAGGCTAATAGGTCTTTCTGACGCTAAAGAAAGTTTTCTCCAAACCATTCAAGTTCTTGCAAAAGAGAACAATGATATATCTGATGACAAAAACCAAATTGGAGAGGAAAGAACTCTACGCACCTTTTCTTAAATTTATTTGTTGGGGGCATTTATTTTATCACTTTTGCAGGGTTGTTGAAATTTAAGAATGGCAATCTTATAGAACAGATTTCTGGATATTCTGTCGCTCAAAACTATTGGACCAAATTGTGGTATTTCTTCTTTTAGTGAGTAGAATAAAACCTGTCTCTTGCAGGAGAAAAAAAATATATTGAAGAGGTGAGCTAACATTTTTTTTCTTATATTTTTACGTTGTTTTGCAGTATTAAGCCCTAGCAACTTTTGACGATCACACATTTTATTATTTGTGATTTAATTACATCGACCAACATTAAATTCGCAATGAATTTAATGCAACCTAAGTTCAAAGAATTAATTTTCGCAAAAAGATCAAGTAATAAATTAGTTACACGCACAATGAAAAAAAGAAACTAACAGAAAATACATCGACAGTTGGTTGAACATGCTTTAAACATAAATATTTTTTAAGAACATAATATTCACTGACGATTATTTTTATTCTGTTTATATATAAAATGAATCTGGATTACTGTCATAGAGTTAAAGTTAATATAACCGCTGCTACTAATAAAGATGAATGTGTGTGTGGGTTGGAGCTTCGCAAGACAGACCACTTGCCCTGCATCTGCCAAATTTGACACAAATATATTTTGGAAGGACGGACTGTGCACTTAGGGGTGAGTTTTCTTTTGAAATATTAAGTAGTAGGCGGCTCGGAAAGGGAAGAGAACATTTACATTTGTCTAAAAGCTGCCAAATTTGACAGAGATATATATTGGGAAGTGAAAATGTACATATTAGAGCTATTTATTAAAATTTTTATTACAATTTCAATCATTTAGTTACTAAATGAAATTTTAACGCTTTTCTTCCACACTGATTCTGCATCTTTGCTCAATTTTTAAGCCATCAGGAGAGAAAAAATCCAACGAACTCGCATAATAGAGATTCACTGGGCGGCAATTAACTGCTCCTCTCGAACATGGGGGGAAATTCAAACATTCGTAATAAGATGTCTCTTTCTAGAGTACTCTCTGGGGCGACTCCTTGCCGCAGCAGTGTGAGTGGATAAAAATATTTACACACACACACACACACACACACACATATATATATATATAT